>BLKR01010004.1:0-74593 GCA_011170035.1 Teleogryllus occipitalis
GAACTCGCTTAGGTGCAGAGAGTTGTTACCATGTCCACTACACTATTATCTCCCCAAGAATCACAGCCCCTACGACACAAAAAATTTTGGACAGATTATCACATACTCATGAACGAGAATGAAGTTTGTTTAGAACTTTACGTGCAGTCTCACAGTCCGCGGTATCTACTAATGTTTGAAAGCGAGCAAGTGACCTCTCTGAGGGTCATTTCAAAACAAAGGCGCATGAGAGATGTTATGTCCTTGCCTTCAATGGAAATGGAAACAACGTTAATTAATGTAAGGAAGTATATGAATTTGGAATATATGCATTAAACAAACATTTTCAACGCGAAAATGCTCTCTCTCATTAAAATTAACTGAGCTCATACTTAATTTCCCATACCAGACATTAGAAATTTCTATCATTACATATCATTTATGTATAAGATCGATTATTACCAGAACAAATCATCAGATTGGTGGTATACTTCTCAATATTGTCTGTGAAAAGTATACAAATGAGTGTTATAATAAGAAAGAATGTTCGTCTTCCTAAAACATATGTATACTGTTTAGTTGCATGTCTTATTTCTATATTTAAATGTGTTACATTACAATGTAAACAAAACTCTTATTCGTTCATTATATTGAATTTAAATTATTTTTCACAATTTAATACACGACAAGAGCGTGTTCCCACAAAAGAGAGTAACGAAGCATTCTCCAGGTGAGGGAAGTGTTATTGGATTGGTGCCACATTCTACAGACTCCGCCTCTTATGCCTTTTAAGGCCAGGAGAATAGGGGAATCTTCCGAGGCTAGGCCACTTGAATTACTAGAAGAGCCAATGAAAAGTGTTGCTTGCCTTAGAGTTGAGGATTGCTCAAGCCCGGTGTCAAATATACATTATTACTCTTTAAATTATTGACAAATGAGACTTTATTGAATTCCTCTATTGATATATTCATTACAGGTAAAAATGTATGGTTCTATTTGAAAATTCACATGTGATTCAATTTCAACAAAATTAAAAATAACTAGTGAGAACCCGTCAAAATTTGACGGTGAGATCTGAAATAAGTGTAAAATACTGTACCCAGACTAATGTTCACAATATATTGCATTGTTTGGATCTTGGGGGTATAACAAAGATATTCTGTGATGAGTTCCCAAAATTTTGAACACGTATGGCCCATGACTAGGTGGCAATGCAATATCGGCACAAAAGATATAGCACTATTATACTGAAGGATATTATTTCTAAAGTTTTTTGATGTGTCATCATCTCCTATAAACAACTGTTTGATTTCTTCTGGCATATTGCTCGAAGGTATACTTATTTTCCCATTTAAGCAACACAGAGTAAATCGTTTGCAGAATTTCTCTCACATAGAAAGTACAAAGCAGAACAAAACTGACATTTCATAGACAATGACCCAATAGAAAGCGAAATGGCCTCATTATCACGACACCTACGCTGACTTTCTCTTTCCCTGCGTCCAGTTAATGTATGTTTGCGTCTTTTGGGGCGCGTGGAACACGATTCGGAATTCGACAAAACCTGAAAACAACTTCACTAAAGTACAACCGAGCAAAACCAACTGTGCGAATGTTCTCTACAAAATACATCACAGAAGCAAATACATGCAAACTGTCAACACCACAATACAATTATTACACTGAAACAAAACCTTTATGAATTGTAAACAAATCTCAACAATCAAAACAAAATATCAAGCAGCGTGAACTCACATCTATGCACTCATGTATATCAATTTTGAAACTGCCACCCTTTGAAAGAAAACAATTGACTATTGATAAGCGTACTATTAAAGAATGATTTAATTAATTAATTTACACCGTAAATGTTGGCGAAACAACACAAACAATATCTGATAACACATCTAGGGATCATATTCTTTAATTTAAAAGAAAAAATACAACAATCGGTTCAGTAGAAGCTCTAAACGAAGCCATGGCAGAATACCTTATTTTTTAAAATATATAGATACACAGAATATATCTGCTGCTTAAAACTGGCTTCGTGGAATAAATATGAAAATGATCTATCATCACACCGCTCTGTCCAAAAGCATTTTGCACAATAATTTGTTGATAATGGATTTCCTCGCTAGACGTTACACATATTGGCATACACTTCGCACCACTAAATAGAATGCATCCAACCACAAAGAAATCTTCAAATTTGCAGCACAACAGTTAGTCTCAGCGTTTTGAAATTTGCCAAAGAATTTATTTATAACACAGACGAATCAAAATAACCAAACTACTGTTTCAACGATACATGAAGAATAGAAATTAAATTTCGAAAGTTAAAAAAGACTCATGAGCAATAATTTTCACCGATTTGTCGTAAGTCACAAATCGTTAATACAATTTAATCAACAATTTAATCTTGCTTTCGCAAGACACTACAAAACTATATGAATTTTATACTTGACTGCCAAGATCGAATGAATTGGGGGTTGGAAACAAGTGAGGGTTGGCATCAGACGCTAAGATCCTATAAACAATTGCGTATCTCCAAAACGAAAGACGATAGCTCCGGTTGGATTGCGGAATTATGCATCTTGTGTAAAGGAATTGAGATGAGAGAATAAAGAAGAATTGCAAAATTTGTAAAATTATAAACAATTTCCAATTTTTGCTTTTCTAAAGTGAGAAGGGTTTTCTGATGTCGAAAAAAACGAAAACTGCGAATTAACAATTTTGCAACAATTAACAATTTTATAAACAATTACGAAATGTGCTCTATTCCTGCCGGGGTGTGTCCTTAAATTGTCCCTGATTTGATGATAGCAAAATAACAATTTTGACATGAGATGCAAATTAATTGCTTAATATCTAGTTTAATTGTTACGTTAATGATAAATATACAGTTGGTCTTTGAATTTTACTTTCTTTTATTGAAATGGTTCCCTAGACGTCCTAACGATTCGAAAAAGACAGTATTTTGCATTTTGCAAATGTAATATACATATGAACAATTGAAAATATGCAATTATAACCGTTTTTCTTATCTCAATATTCTGCAGTAAACTGGTCATTTGATAAAGTTCATAAATTGTGTTTGGACAAGAATATTCGAAATTAAATGTGTATAAGAACGTAATAGTACTAAAATTAGTGTTATTTTATCTGATATCAATGTAATTTCTTCAAAAAGAATTGTGTTAACAGTGGTTAAGTACTATGTGTTCATATATATTTCAATGAATTTACTTTCATGTTCATACAAGTGTTTCATCCATGTATTTTTTAATTTGAAAATACTTCCATATGTGAACTAGCGGCGCCCGCCATTTTGTACTTCGTAATTTTGTTAGGGCACTCCCACCTGCGTTGACATTGGCTACGATGGTTTGTGAGGCTCCGCCTGCGAAAGTTCGTCATGACAAGGGCTGGCCAAGCCGTGCAAAAGCTGAACTTAGCCGCAGACGGCCGCGATCAATTTATGTTTCCAGTACTGTACATAAATTATCCTACAATGAATTATCACATACGAAGAAGAAATGATAGATCAAATTTTGTACCTCCGAGCGGTCGATGAATTACGCTCAGTGGTACATACTTTGCACCATCGACCCAACAATATAACCTGTCGTTGTTGGAATAGCGGCCCATTGTTCCCCCAAAGCAGTCGTTTCGTAGCGACGGGCGCCTTCAGAGCACAAAATGGGCAGACTGCTGCGCAGACTCAGGCGCTGGGGCTCTGTGCTGCTGCGCGGGTGCAGAGGGTTGAACTGCGCACGCAGGCGCACCCTGACCTCTTCGGAGGAAGGTGAGTGCGCAGAGCGAGAAGCTGCGAGAGCGAGTGCAAGCGACAGCTGCAATCCTTGCAATGGTGCGCTTGTCCTCCGCAGGGGCGGAGGAGGAGGAGGAGAAGGAGGCAGTGTACGGCGCTCCGAGGGGCGCGGGCCGGGAGAAGGCGGAGGCAGCCGCGGGGCGGAGGCAGCGCGCGCTCTCCTGCGGCGGCGACCAGGCGAACCTCGCACTGGCCATCAAACAATCCATGCACATGATTGATGTAACAATGATGAATTCAAATGCAATATTTACTATATTCTTTGATGCATCTATTGAGATTGATGATATTCTTTACAACTTTGCGGGCATACAAAAATTCAAGATTGATAGAATCAACTTGTTTGCAAGTGAAATTTTTCGAATCGGTGTCGTTGAATTTCGTGAAATGTATTAGGTTTTTTTTTCCTTAATGAATAAAAATGCAAAATCTATTCGGTGAATTTCATTTCCTTGGTATGTTAGCAGATCCTGTTGATCTTTTCTCAAAATAATACATTACTAGATTGTTATTAATTCTAAGATTTATTAATAAATACTGATGTTATCTTGGCAGTCTCCTCGTTCAACGTGACGAAATCTTTTCAGTTTAACCATAGGTGGGTAAACGTAGTTTGTGCGTGGAATACGTTTGACAGACAGGCGCGTGATTGCAGAAGGAGGATTCATCACAAACGTGATATTTACGATCTATTTCGTTGATCGGATAATCATCGACATTACTCATATTTTAGTCGGCATTCACAAATTTGTAATTCGGAAAGTAAAACTGTGAGCGGTAGAAGTAGTACGCATTTTGATAGTGCAGTGTCTTGAAAGGTATTATATGAAATATAGCCAAATTAAAAATATGATAATACCTTCAATAGTTTCATTTCCTATTTGGAATGAAAATAGTCCTTTTAAATTGATATGAGAGATTTTCACTTCTATTGTCATATAGGCAACCTTATTTAAAATTTTTTTCGGAACAGTGTCTGCATCCTCATCAGTCATCAACGACCGAATTTATTGTTACATTCTTTGTGATTGGCAGTTTTACCTTTAGTTCTTACTTTTTAAACTGTTTCTTCATTTTTTATAAATAAATAAATAAATAAAAATAAATATAGCCTGAGAATCCCTGGATGGGCAACGGCCTTTCCTTATGGAGAATTGCTCTTAGTGATATTCCCACAACTGAGCAACATTTGTGTGTCTTACAATTATTTTCCTACAATTATTTACACTGGACAACGTTCTTAATCTTACACTTCTGTCTCTTGTTCACTGTTACACTGCACTATACTCACTGTTGTGTTACAATAGTACTGATAATGGAATTCATCTGGAAACTTCTATATCTAATTACACTCTACAACTTGATCTTTGTCTTTATTTTCTCCTCCTAACATTTTCCGCTGTATTGTCTGTCTCTTTTCACATACATTTCGGTTATTGTCTCCTATAACGTTACTGTTGTGCTGTTATTCTGATTTCTACCACTCGATAATATGCTCCACATCGAATTTAATGTTTCGTTTTGGAGCACTAACGTTTCTATACACACATTCAAGACACTTCCATTTCTCACAGTATCGCGCTGTCCGCGACCACAGGTTGCCCGCAACTTCCTTTATCTCATCGGCACATCATCTTCCTGGTCTTCCTTGTAGTAGTAGTACTGCATTTTACACCATTAGGCGTTTCTCGCATCCCAGTTTTCATTTGAGTCTGTCATTGCAATCATCCGCAGTTAATCCTCTTCAAGCCATCGCCTTCTCCACTCCTTCCTTTAAAAGCATTTCTGGGTCTTCCTCGTCTTCTGTGCGATGTTCTTCATCCATTCTGTTTAAGAGCATTTTAATTTATATATATAATACGGCGTTGCTCTGCAGCTGTCACCGTGTCTCCGCTCTCAGTCTCCAAGCCTCTATATTTGACCATAGATCTTCCTGCATTTCTCTTGCCGTCATAGCCTCTCGCACCCCCTGCTGCCATGCAAGTCTGGGTCTTCCTCTCTTCTGTCTTTCTGTCGGTACCCATTGCAGGACTCGTTTGACTATATTTCGTCTGTCATTCGCATAACGAGAGAAAAAACAAATCGTTTGGTGCGGGCACGTTATGCCTTTTAATTATAATGGTATCAATAATGTTGAAACTGCTTTTCTTCTAATTTCTTCACGTCTTAATTTGTCTAACAATAACAATTCACAGCTTCTTCACCAATACTCCGTTTCCATTTCTGTAAGTTTATTCTCATTACCTTTCCATATTTCCAAAACTTGGGACCCAAATGTGGCAATAATCTCTACAATAGTCTTATATAATCTTCTTTTAACGTTTTTGCTCAACGTTTGATTCCGTATTAAAGAACGCAATAGCAAGTATTCCTTTTGATATTCTACTCTGAATATCTTGTGTACTATCCCTATTTGCTGCTATTTGAGTACCTAGATAGGGTAAATTCTGGCGGGATTTCAATTCTGGTCCGTTGGGTATACACAGAGTCTTGGCTTCTCCGCCTATAACCAGATATTCTGTTTTATTAAAATTTAATTTTATTCGCGAATTTAAGTACTCTTCATGGAGGTTTCGCAACATAAACAGAACATCATCTTTATCCTCAGCAAAGATGACTTGGTCGTCTACATAATTAAGATAATAGAGCATGGAATCTTCAACGTTTACACCCAGATTGCAACATTTTCTCCTCCAATTTTTTAAAGCTTCAATTAAATATAATTTAAGCAGAGTAGAAGCTATGCAACACCCTCTTCGTAAACCTTAATTTACAGAAAATGGTTCAGAAAGGTTTCTTCCGATTTTAATTGGACTTACATTACAGCTGTAGCGGTATTTAATAGCTTTCATCTTAACATCTCTTTTCTGCATTGCCATCCAGAATTTATTTAATGGAACTGTGTCATAGGCATTTCTTAAATCTATGAATACCATGTGAGTTTCTAAATTATTGGTAAGCTATTTTTCGGTCATTCGTGTGATGCTGAAAATATTTTATGGTCTGGGTGGGCGCGGGCCGCGAAGCTGTGCAGAGCCGGCAATGTGTTGCCGTACAGAGGCAAACTCGGCAAGTTCGGCATTGTTTGGGAGTCATGGCATACCTCAGCAGATTTAAGAAGGGGGGATGATTAGGATTGCCAATGATCTGGGAATTAGGCTAGACGGGACCGAAACAATCCCTAATCTGAAAAATTTAATTATTAGCCATGAGGATTATGATCCAGATTTTATTGAGGGATTAGGCGAGCAGCATTGTAAAGATATAGAGAGGGAGGAACAGGATAGGAATGAGAGGGAACGGGAGGGAAGAGATAGAGCAGAACGGGAGAGGGCGAGGAATCAGCAGGCAGAGCTAGAACGCTTACGAATTGAAGCGAATATAGGCGGAGCGCGTTCGCAAGAGAGCTCCGAAACACGTGTAGAATAGCATGGGGAGGCGATTAAAATAGGCCAGATTATAGGCAGATTTAGAGGGGAAAATGACCATATTACGGCGTATTTGAGCGCATTTGAGTACCAATGTAGGCAGTTAAAAATAAATGAAAGTGAATGGGCAGTTCATTTAATAAGTTTACTTCCCTCAAAATGTAAATAATTGGATTATTTTAGATGAGCAGGAAGAAGAGTAGACTTATGATGTATTAAAGGCAAAATTGTTAGAATTGTTCCGATTTGATGCAGAGAAATTCCGTCAATTATTCACTAAACATAGTAAGGGCAGTAATTCTACATGGGGCATATTCGCGAGAGAACTGTTGAATTATGCGAGAGAATGGGTGTCGGGATTACGCGTTGATATGTTCGATGCTTTATTAAATCTACTCGTCACTGATCAAATGAAAAGGAAGGTGTCGTGGGAAATACGGGATCATTTCGTTGATACGTGGGCGGAATTTACAAACCCGATCGAATTAGATAAGAAATTGGATGCGTATGAGAACCATAGACAAGGCTGGAGAAGCCGGGTTCTTTCCATACAAAGCCACGGGAGCCAGTCGAGGTTAAGGCACAGGCAGTAGTTCCTGCCGAACCCGAGAAACCGAGTTCTAGGAGCGGGGCGTCGAGTAAATCAGTGGCTCGTTCAGAATTCGATAAGCCATTTATTAGGAAATGTTTTGTTTGCCAGTCTTCGAAGCATCTAGCTAAGCAATGTCCTAATAAGAAACCAGAATCAATCAACCATACATGTGAACCGGATGCTAGAGAGCTTCTAAAACAGCATACTGTAATGGGAACCGTGAACGGCGTAGGAACAATTGTTCTTTTTGATTAGGGAGCTACGTTCGATTTAGTTAGCGAGAATCTGGTTAGCGAAGAACAGTGTACGGGAAAAACTATCTGGATTAGTCAGCCATTGGATAGGAGCGCCAAGAACTTGCGGGTGGCGCAGATCGATTTAGAAATTCCGAGCGGGCGCGTGGTTACACGAGCCGCCATTGTACCCTGAGAATGTGAGCTCGAATATTACATATTGAGTAATAGGATGATTTCGCTCTTAGAGGAGATTAAGGACGGTTTTGTGGAACCACAGATGATAAATATGGTGGAATCTAGAGCTAGGGCGGCTAAGAAGGAGCATAGGGAAATTTCAGAGCAGGCGGAGTCGCCGCAACTTGACCCAGTTACGCACGTAGGCGCGCAAGTGCAGAGTGAAGGGAATTCAGTAGATGACCAGGAGCCCGTAGAAACCGTAGAGATAGGTTACGAGATCGAAAACGAACTACCGGAGGAAGTAGTAAATTTATTAAAGATAGATGCGACTCAGTTTTGCGCGGCTCAGAAGGAGGACACTGAAATCAGACCGATTTATGAATTGTATAAAGAAATAAATACAGAGCCAGGGAAGGACTCATATTTTGTGCGGAATGACATTCTCTTTAAGAATCCTCAATCGAAGAAAGGCGAGAAGTTCGAGATGTTGGTAATTCCGAAGGTTTATCGAGGAGCAGTTTTGCGTGTTTGCCACGAAACAGCTTCTTGCCATCTAGGTTGCTCTAAATCAAAATCGTGTATGTCGCGCTATTTTTATTGGCCCAATTGTTTCCAAGAGTTTAAAAAATTTGTAAAAACCTGCGATAGCTGTCAGAAGGTAGGCCATGCCGGGGACAGAAAAAAGGCTCGTCTAGTCATTGTGCCAACTATTAGGGAAGTGTTTTCGAAATTAAATTTAGACACTGTAGGCCCATTTCCGCCGAGTAATTCAGGGGCTAAATATATATTAACTGCGATCTGTGTAGCTTCAAGGTACCCCGAGGCTATTCCAATAAAAGATTTGCAGACGAGCACCGTCATCGATGCTTTGTTAGAATTGTTCAGTCGAATGGGATTTCCTCGCGAAATTCAGACAGATCAAGGAACTTGCTTTACGAGCAATCTTATGACAGAATTTGCAGAGAAATTTGGAATACGGGTAATACACAGTTCGGCATATCCCCCGCAAAGCAACCCGGTTGAAAGAATTCATCGAACTATGAATCGCCTATTCAAAATATTGTGTCTAGACGCAGGAGGCGATTGGGAGACTAATCTGCCGGCAATATTATTTGCCATGCGAACATCAGTTCATGAATCGTTAGGGTATACGCCAGCTGAATTAGTATTCGGAAAGAATTTGAGAACACCCGTAACACTATTGTATGAGAATATTGCAGGAATCGAATCTGAGAATAATTCAGTCACAGCATATGTATTTGAATTGATAAATAAATTAAGGCACATCCGAGAAACTGCGCACCGGAAACTCTCGAGTGAACAGCAGAAAAGGAAGCTGTGTTACGATAAGAAGGCGATTTCGCGGAATTTTGATGTAGGAGATAAGGTTCTGATCTTTGCGCCGAATAGGACAAAGAAATTATCAGTGCAGTGGATGGGACCGGGAGAAGTTATTGAGAAGGTATCGGAAGTGAACTATGTCGGTACCTACCTTACCGAACAAAAGTACCAGGAAGGTGTATCACGTCAATATGATGAAGGCTTATCATCAGAGAACGGAATATGTGAACTATGTTACAGAAGGGTAAGAACGGTGGGGAGGAGACGGTTGACGCAATAGATAAGTACGCTCTCAAGTTAGAAGCAGGCGATTTCGACGCGGAATCCATGCTCGTAGGTACCGACGCGACACCGGAAATGCACGAGAAGTTGAAGAATTAAATAATAGAATATAGAGATATATTTTCGGATAAGCCAGGTTTGACCGATAGGGCCGAAATGGACCTTGAACTTGTAGACAGCACGGTGAAGGTTAGAAGTGCGCCTTACCGCCTGTCTATGCGACAAAATAGAATTCTGCAAGAAGAAATTGACAAAATGTTACGCGACGGGATCATTGAATGTTCTGAATCTGATTTTGCTTCGCCCATGATATTAGTGGAGGCTCCAGGTAAGAAGCCTCGGCCTTGTATCGATTACAGAAAATTGAACCAAGTCATTAAGACAGAATATTTCCCACTTCCCAGTTTAGACGAAAGAATAGAAACTGTAGCAGCAGCGAAAATCATATCAACATGTGATCTGAGCAAAGGATTTTGGCAGGTAAAGATGACGAAAAGAGCGCCGAGATATGCTACTTTCTGTACTAAATTCGGGTGTTACAAACCACTGCGAATGCCGTTTGGGATCAAAAATGCTCCATTCGTTTGTAGCAAATTGATGGCGGCGCTATTCAAAGATTGTACAGATTTTGCCATTCCGTATATGGATGACATTGCCATATTTAGCAATACGTGGTCAGATCACATACGCCACTTAGGAATAGTGTTTCGAATATTGAGAGAGGCGAAATTACATGTTCAGCCAGCAAAGTGTAAGTTTGCTCGCGGGACTGTAATGTTCTTAGGGTATGAGATAGGCAGTGGCCTTATGAAGCCAAATGAATCAAAAGTCAGCGCGATAAAAGAGTATCCGCGGCCGACTACAAAAAAGAGGTTAGAAAATTTATAGGACTAATGTCTTACTATAGGCGATTTGTGCCGAGATTCTCAGAGAAATCGGCGGTTCTCACGGATTTGTTAATGGGAAAACCGCGCGAAGGAAAAATTGCATGGTCACAAGAATGTGAAAATTCATTTTTGGAACTGCGAGAAGCTCTGTGTCATGAATCGGTAATTCAAGCGCCGGACTTTAACAAAGAATTCTTGATGCAATGTGACGCATCAGCAAGAGGAGCGGGAATTGTTCTTTCTCTTTCAGAATTTATTTAATGGAACTGTTTCATAGGCTTTTCTTAAATCTATGAATATCAGGTGAGTTACTAAATTATTAGTAAGCTGTTTGTCAGTCACTAGTCTGATGCTGAAAATATTATCAGTACATGAGTGTCCAGCTCTAAAGCCGCTTTGCTCTTCCACATCTATAAGCTCCATTTCAAGTCGAAATTTTAGTATTTTTCCATACCGGCGACCAATACTACAGAGCACATCTTCTCTAATTCCCACATTGTTTTCTGTCAACTTTTTTTATCATGTTAGAAATGTAACCTTTTCTAAAGTCTTCTGGAAGCGTCCCTTCATTGATATATCTATTGTACAGTTGGCAGAGTACTTCAAGAAGTACATTAGGACCGTTTTTAAAAGCTCCACACATACTGCACCTGGGCCTGGATACTTTCTGTTTTAAATATTCTAAAGGCCTTTCCAATCACTTTTATTGTAATGTAATGGGACATTCTCACTACCTCCCATATTAATATTGTAAAGAGTGATGATTTCTTTTCTGTCTTCTTTCATCATCACTTGATTATCTTCTTTCCATTGTTGTACACAGCCTTTTACCAGTTTCGTTCACAGTTTCCTCGATGTACCTTCCAACCACATGATTTTGGACTTTCCTTCGTGCTCTACCATTAAAAATCTTAACTAAAAATACATCTTTTCTATTAGAGATTTCATGTAAGACACTCATCAATTGATTAAAAATGAAATCTCCTCTGTTTCACGAGCATTGTCATTTGTGGCATATATACTTATAAAAACCATCTCTATTCCGTTTATTTTAAAATCTATCTGAAATTTTAAAATTTTTTAAAATCTATTTTAAAAAATCTATTTTAAAATCTGTTAAAATATTCTCATTGGCACATGTTCAGCTCTTAATAATATTTTTATCTCTTTTTGATATGGCGATGGAGACTCCTCTCTAATTTATTTGTTCACCCCACTAAATATATGAATGTCTTTAACTTCCTCTATCCCTTGACTGTCTTTTCCGTTTATGACAAGACAGCCGTTTCCACATCCCGTCTACTTAGTTTCTCAAAGACGTCTACACTTTTTACATGAAGACCCTGTACATTCCATGTTCCTATATTCATTAACCGTTTCCGTTTGCATTGTCGTTTCATGAACATTCGGTTTATATTTTTTCTGGGTCATTTAGCAATCGAGCGTTTTTTGACGGGCAGGGGTGCTGGCCCCAACGTGCGCTCCCGCACCCATTCCCCGGGGAGCCGACGGCGACCGCGCTATCCCTCGGGAACGGATTAGATCAGCCGTCGCCCCGCCTGACGGTGGTCTGGGATACAACTTCGGTGGCCCTCAGAAAAAGCTCAACATTTGATTGTTAGTGATTTCGGGCGCGTCAACGGCTAAGGACATGAGATCCGTAAGTGAAGTTCATGTTTTTTCCCTCGCGAGGTGGCGGTGATCTTCCTCCGCTAGATGGCGAGGTCCGACGCCGACCAACTGTCGGCTAATGTGATTTTCCCCAACCAGGTATCTCCCATCACCTGCGCGCCGCCCCAGCGGGGACACGTTCTAAGCTCCCGAACGATCTCCCGGCATAGGTGGCAGTGTAGTGCATGTTTGTGTAAGTAAGTGTGTGTGTAAGGGGTGAGGATAGGACAAGGAAGAGGGAGCAAAGATTGCACGAGGTCCGTGACCCGTTTGTTAGGGTAATGCTCCGATATTCGCCTCGTGTAGATCGGAGAAACTACGGAAAACTACCGATGAGAACAATCGTCCTCTAGAATTCTTCTCCAGGCAGCGACTAAATTTGACCTATCTGACAAGCCCGTATATTTGCATATTCTGATTTCCCCCCACCCTCTACACCTGATATAGAAGAAAAGTTGATGTTATCTTCGATATAAGGTGCCATCGATTCCTGTAGATGTGCAACTTCCTGTTAGGGAATCCCCGGGGCTGCATAAAACAGATTGAAGCAGAGATAATAAGCAAGATCCAGGGTTCGATTCGCCGTCGAGACAAAAATAATTGTAGCGTTCTTGTAAAATCGCCTCCGTTTCTGGAGCTGTGTGACGAAGAAAAGCTCTGGCAGGCGGCCTTTGCTAGTTGCGTTGAAGGGAATACGTCATGTTCGCCACATGTCTCTTACCCCTCAAGAGTGGGAATTGTAGCGTCATGAACAAACGTATTTGTAACGAACGGTCGCGTGGCATTGGCGACGCTAAGGCGCCACGCGTTATCTGTGTTTAGGAGCGGATGTGACGTCGGCGGGAAACCCTAGGAGGCAGCGTGGTGGGGGGAAGGGCAAGCGTCAGCCCTTGCGAGCGGCGAAACGCTCTCTTGGTTACGAGCCGCGGTACGGTACGGATCGGACGGTCTGGGTGGGCGCGGGCCGCGAGCTGTGCAAGAGCAGGTAATGTGTTGCCGTACAGAGGCCGACTCGAGGACGAGTCGTAGGTGGGTTGCGGCGCATCACGCCATCTAATGCTTGAGATTAGTGCGTAGTGGTGTGGTAGCCGTAACGGGAAATTACTCCGTGTAGGGATATTAGTAATTACGTTATTTTGTATAAAGGTGGTGGACTGATAATAAACCTCTAAATTACTAAACCCACACTCGTCTGTGTTATTATTGCAACTGCTTGACGCCACAGACGACGGAGTAATAAAATGGTGGCAGCGACCTGTGTAGTGAGTAGGGGATATTGGCGGGTCTGGCCTCACATGACGTCACAGATAACCCACTTCCGGAGGTCAGATAACCCATAAGACATTGACGTCACAGATAACCCACTCCCTGAAGCCAGATAACCCATAAGACATTGACCCACTTCCTGAGGCCAGACCCCCCGCCCCGGCGCCACCACCAATTATAACGCCGCATGTCAACATCAACAACCTGTGGGGGTACTGAACCATATGACGTCACCAGCCTATCTTATCAGCTGAAGACGTAAAATCACCGCGGGCGCGCGCGCCCTGGCGGCGAAATGCGGCGGCGGTGGTGGTGGCGCGCTCTGTGAGCGTCGTGTGGATGTCGGACGTGTGTATGTGTGTGTGCTGGTTGCGGGTGTCTCTTCAAAAATGGGAGTCGGCGCGAGGTGGATTCGATCCGCCGGGAGTAGCGTTTCCTGTAGGGGGGTGCGGCGCGCACGCTAGCTCTGAGCTACCGCGACACACCCGAGAAGAGCGTCTCTTGAGTGGGTTTTACGATACTCCTCTCCTTCCCTCTCTCTCTCTCTTTCTCTCTCTCTCTCGCTCTCTGAATGAGAGCGTGCGCTTCCACTATCGTAAAAAAAGAACCAATTGATTGATGGATTGACTATGGGAAAAAAAGGAAATCCCTGCTTGGAGGTGACGGGATGATAAAGAAAAAAAAACATGTGTACCAGATTTAGAATATATATTTTGAAAAATATTCAATATACAAAACAACAATTTTTTTAATTCATTTACATTTTGTTCATGTTTCATGTTCATGTTTTTTGAAAATTCTCGATTTCTTTTTTGATCTTCTCATCCACATACCCTTTCGTGGCCCCGTCGTCCGTTTTGAGTGGCGGCGCCATATTGACGATGCGTGTCTTCACCACGTTGACGTTTCCCGGTTTGCTGCGCCGGAGTGTCGGAATTTTTTTAGCTGCGTCTTGATGCCTTTGATGTTGCGGTCGACGTACGCTTTGTTGGCGACATCTTTTTCTTCAATGGGAGAAGCCGTATTCGAAATGCGAAAGAGATCCGCGTTAAAGGGGCTGTCTTCTTTCCATTGGAGGAGACATTTAGATTGTTTGTCGATCACGCATTTTAACGAAGTTTGTATATCGATGTTCTCTTTCAATATTTTCTCATCATCTTGCGCTGAGATTACACGAGCGCGCTCGATTCGTTCGTCCACGTACGCTTTGGTGGCAACGTATTCAGGTATATTGCAATATTCTATTCCCTCCTCCTCTTCGACGTTGTCATCGTACTCCGCATCTTCTTCTTGCTGCCGCTCCTCCTCCTCTGTCGAGTCGAGGTAGGCGGCGTCTCCTTGCTGGGAAGACATGATGCGGACTGACGACTGCACAGTGTGTTCCCGTCGTTTTATACTATTGGATGACGTCAGCAATTTTTTAATTTTTTATACAAAATAATCGAAATAGATGAGATCCTCTAACCCTTCGATAAAACCGAGAAAGATGAGGTCATCTATATCTTCGTCGTCGCCATCTTCATCCACACTGACATCCGCGTTAAAGGCGTCGCGCCGTACCCTTACATACAAATTCCACAGCGTTCTAAATAGTTCGAAATCGTTCCTCGCTTCTAGCATGGGCGGCCAATTGGAGGATCTTCTTAAACGAATCAATCGATTTAGAAAATTTTCACGCCAAACTCGAGGCACATCTATCGGATAACGAAGTTGAAAACTCGTTAAAGGCGGGCGCACTTCCTCTTCTTTCGTTTCTTTCGTTTCTTTTTGCAACAAGACGTTTCGACACATCGGACACGTATTATTCTTTTCCAACCATTGATCGATACATTTTACATCGAACAAATAGTTGCAACCCACCATGCATGCCCGTTGCGATTGCAATTGTTCAAAGCAGATGCTACACGAGATGTCGTCGGCGTCGTCATCGTCTTCCTTGCTCACTATGATGTAGGGCGGCGGCGACACGTCGATAGGAAGAGAAGAAGAAGTCGTTTCACACATCATAACGGATTTTGAAAAAAAAATTCTCCACTAAAGAGCGAGAGCGAAGCACACTAGAACAGCGGTGATGGCGACGATGTCCACAATAATAATAACAATTTGCAAACAATCAATAAAATCCATTTACACTTTTTCTTCCTCTCTTCAAAAACAAACAAAACTGATGCTCTCTCTCTCTCTCTACGGGTACACTCGACGCACTTCCACTTCGGTTGCGGTGACATATGATGTTCGAGACAAGGCAATACTTCTTCTCGTCGACACCCTCCGCACTTCCACTGCGGCGGCGGCGGTCCGTCTATACGCGAGTGCGGCCCTTTGTTATAATGTTTGAGGCAAGGGAGGAGTCTTAGAATGCGCGAATCTCTCTATACGCGGTCCGGCAGACGGTGGAAGACGGCAGGAACGTCCTTCGAAGCCCAATGTAGTAGAATGTCAATGGGCAGCGATTGCAGCGATAGATCGTCGAGTCCTCGAAGAGAAAAACCACCGTCGATGAACCGTTGTACGGCGCGATCGCTCTCACTCGACCACCGCAGCTCCTCCCTTTCAACCATCTGCTGCTGCTGCTGTTCGTTCCTCGCTGGTTGTCGACCGACTGTCACACCGCACACCCGAGCTGAAAGTCTTATCGGCTCGATAAGAGTTCCGGTCGCTCTGACGTCAACCACTCGTAGAGCGCGAGGACGTCTTGTATTCCCAATCCTTCTCCCGCCACCGATCCGTTCGGAACGAAGCGGAAGATCGTGCGATTCACACACTTTTATAGGTGGACATCCTTCTGAAAACAAGTCTACGACTGGACAGTGTACGCACTGCCGCAACCACTCCGCTTTTTCTCGCCCTTTCACGAATATTTTTGTGACACCGTCGAAGGCATGCTGAACGACGTCCTTATGTGTATTGTAGTTGTACATACCGCTATTCCATAACGGACTGGGGCGGTGGTGCCGCTCGATCCATCGCCACGTGCGCTTATCTTTCCGATCGAGTTGAGAGATCGAACAAGGCGCTCGAAACACGTACGTCTGACATTGCCTTTCTTCGTCATTTTCTTCGTTCGGAATTTTGGACACTGTCAGCAATTTGATGACGAAACGTCCGTTCATGTAATAACCTTGAAGATCGGCAATGGCGCTCGATGCCGTCGTTGCTTCTTCATCTTTTTCTTCTTTCCATACCACTTCTTCCAAATCTACGTATTGTTCGTTTGTTTCATCGTTAGCCGACGGAAAAAAAAGTCTGAAGGAGTGAAGTCATAAGGCTAGAATGATAAAGCCGGTCACGCAAACTATCCAAGTAAGGAAGCATAGAACTGAGAATATAATGTCTTCTGTAGTCATGTTCTGTAGTCATTATTACGCACGCTGCTTCACTCTCCTCTGACTGACGTACTCAGACTGACGAAGTCATAGGACGAACAATTCGTTTTATATACCCACTCGGAAACGGCATATCACATGCAATGGTATCGATCACTTTTTTTAAAAATTTTTTTACACCTCAATGTCTCTTTCAGTACCCATGAATTGTGACGAGAATCGAAACCGAGCCATTTCACGAGACGAAGCGGACCCTTTGCGTACGACGCGTTCCACTAAATATCGATCAGGATATCGCGTCCGATGCAATTCCTCGGTGTAGAAGCGGCGCTTGATCGTTTCGACTTGCAGGTCTTCTAGTGAGTACGTCACGGGATTCGAGAGATGCACACGAACGATTCTGAAGAGTTCGGTTCCCCATCGCGCTTCGTATCCTTTTCGAAACGGTGAGCTTTTGTACGTGCTCACCCGAACGACGTCACCGACTCGAAATCGATTTTCCCTCAGGAGACGCGGGTCGAGTGTTTTCGCTTGCCCGTACACCGTCGTCATTAATTTGTTGTCTTTGACGTCTTTCGGTTTCATACCAATCGTCCTGTGTTTGGTATTATTGTAATCTCGGAGGAGAGTCGGGAACATAAGGGTCCAGCGTCGCGTCCCCTCGGGGGTGAAACGCCTCCACATCCGCTCCTTGAGTGTTCGATTGAAACGTTCAACGACGGCGGCCTCTACGTTCGAAAAGGTGGAATAATGATGAATGTCACGTTCTCGAGCCACTTTCGGTCGGTTTGTAGGAAGTGGGACACTCGACCGTTCGACGTCACGATGCGGTCGAAAACCTTCACCACATCCGCTCCCGTCTTTTTCTTTATCGCTTCCGCCCAGGCGTACTTGCTATACACGTCGATAACTGTGAGACTGTAACGCATCCCTCCATTACTTTTCGAGTACGGTTGCATGTCGACCAAGTCGGCTTGCCATAGATCATCGAGTCCTTTCGTAATCACCCGCCGTCTCGCGTAACGACGTCGAGCAGGCGCGTGCGATTCCGCAGCGAGTCCTTGACGAACGGTCGACGACACAGCGGACGTTTTCTTCTTTTTCTTCTGCATGATCAGAGAAGCTAGCCGATAATACCGGCGTCACGCAATTCATCCTCTATTTCTACTATTTCTCCATCGAGTCCGTTGTTACCGGCGGCTTTCGAAGCGTGTAAAAGACTGATCCTCTCCACGAGTTTGTTCGGATCGCGCCAATATTTTTAGTCTGGCACCGTCACAAAACGTAGCCCCTTCCCCTTCTTCTTCTTTTGACTCATCATTTCAAGCCTTTTTCTTCGTCTTTCACCCTCGAAAAGAATTGAGATAATTTTACGAAATTTCGGTACATTGCTTGTGTTATACGCAAAATTCGGCATGTAATGCTTCTTGTGCGCGGAAGTGAGTTCGAGAATAGTTTTGTATTGTTTCAAATCGTCTTCAGTGACATCATTTATGTTGGGATGTTGATCGAAAAGTAATTCGAGAAGACCTGGCTCTGGATAGAATTTGTAACCCTGAACGTAGAATGCTTCCTCTTCCGGGCGAAGTTCTATCAAGCTGTCACCGATGCGGGGTTGTTCTCCTACATAGTACGGCTCCAAACGGTATCTGTCCGACCGAGTTTGGCATCCGACAAATAGTTTACCAATTCATTATAATGTTGGTGGCGAACATCTTTATTTCTTCTTCTTCTTTCTTCGAACTCTGCGGGAAGTGTTTCGAAGGAGGGACCTTCTTCTTCTACACTTGTTTCCGATTTGATTGGAACACGCGTGGAAGGTCGAACGGAAGAATGCGTTGTTGATGGTGGTCCGCTATCTTTTTCTCTCGTTGAGGTAGCGTTTTCGAGACGGGCGTCGTGAGATAAGTATCGAGTAATCGATTGCGCATCGTTTCGCTTTCTTGCAAGATGTTCATTTTGTTGCGAATGTTTTCACGCGCCTCCTCCACCTCCGTTTTCAATGTTTCTTCCGGCGTTTCGGATCGAAGGGGAGCGGGCAGTGAAGAAGGGGAAGGACGCGGTGTCTTTCCACGCAAGCTCTTTTTCGCTTTCTCGAGCGCGCTGAGCGTCTTCAAGTCTATGTTTGATCTTTTGCTGTTTTTAGCTGTTTCACTGTCTACATTTCTTCTTCTTCTCGCGTTTTTGTGAAGGTGTTTAATTTTTTCACGCGTCCTCCTATTTTGGATTTCTGGACTCGCATCTCTGGACTTGACCCGCTCCCACGCTGCCTTGGCGAGCGCTTCGTCCGCCCTTTTACGTTCCTCACCGCCTTTGTAGTTGTGGTAAGCGATGTCGAGTTCTCTACACGCTTCGTCCAAAGGATTGATACCGCGGTCGCCCCTTTGCCGTCTCTTCGCAAGCTTCGTACCGGGCCCGCAAAATTGATATCCACCGGGAATGTGAAGTTCGAAGGGCAGTTTGTCTATCGCCCGATTCACCATCCGTCCTAGTAATCCTCTTCCGCGATAGTGTCGCTTCCCCTCAACCCGTCGCGTTCCCGCGACATTGGAATGCTGTCGCACGTACACCATGGCGTAGAGTGAAGTCTACAGCGAAAGAAATGATATTATATATAACCTTTAAAAATCACCACCGTCCGTCGGCACGAGAAACCGGTCGAAGCCCGATCGGTATCGACCGTTATGAAGCGCACTAGGTTTACATATCACCGCAAAAGCAAAACGGTCGGCGTTCCACACGTTGGAACACATCGCCTTAAAATCGTTGAGTGTTCTAAAATCGTTTCCGACATGTTCTTTGTAGATATGCTCGAGGTTGTTATCGTCTTGCCGGAAGATGACGAACATATTCACGTTATCACGAATCAACTGCTTCGGAATTTTGGTGTACGTTTGACACAGATAGCGCACGTCCGTGTGTTTATGTCTCCCGGCCGCGAAGTAGGCTTTGATACAGTCTTGTTTTTCCGTGGCGATGTCGTCGAAAATGAAAACACTGTCGGGCGACGCCTCGGCTGGCGGCACGATGCTATCGTGTTGCGAAAACGAATGAAAGGAAGGAGTCCGTCGCAGACTTGTTTCAAGTACGTGTACATGGGCTGCGTGTCTGTCGTGGAATATAAATATACGTTGCGGAACGCCAGTCCGAACTGTCCGGTGAGAAGCGAGACGACCACGTTTGTCTTTCCGCATCGGAAAGGTCCCACGATAAGAGCGCGCACGCTATCGGGGAAAAGCGGTCCGTGTCGGCTCTTGTTCTCGTCGTCTTTTCCGCGCCATAAGGCCGTCACGTTCACGACGGGCAGTGTCGCCGATTGTTGAACAACGTTCATCGCCATGCGAAGAACGAGAAAGACTGTTTGCATGCTACCGAAGTAAAGTTTTTAAAACACCAAAGGAGAGAAGGAGGGGGGAAAGAGATACCTTACTAGGTGTGTAATAAGGATAATAAATAAATAAAAAACACAAATAGAAATATGTCATTTATTGATCCTTAAAAAAATACAAAGGTGACACATTACAAATGGCTTTTATGGTTGTCGGTGGTAGTCATCGATGCAATCGTCATCTCCACAGCTCTCGCTAACCATTTCGCTGCGTTGCGCGCGCATCCGCTGACGTCCAGAGGCAGAAGAAGATCGTAGCAGACCGCAGCATCCGGTGAGATGGATGTCGACCGTTCCGTCGTCGTCGTCTTGCAGCGTCGCGATGGTACTGTTTTTTGTTGTTTTTTCTGCTCTTTCGTTTTTTTGGTTTTCTTGGTGCCCTTTCTGGTTTTCTTCAATGTGCAATGCATCGGACAGGGATTACCGCATGCAGAAGGAAACTCGGGGGGTAGGGGAGATGTCCATTTCTCCTCGTCCTCCTCCTCCTCCTCCTCCTCCATGTTTTCTTTGGTATCAACAAAAACTTGCGAATCGCAAGAAGAAGACGAAGACGAGCGAACTTCGACTTCACCGGGCGAAGCAGATGGATATACTTCTTTTTCTTCGTTCATCATCGTCATCTCATGAAGGAAAGACTCGGAATGAAGGTAGTGAGCGAAACACACGACTTCTTATACCATCACGTTTTTCTTCACCACAAAGTCGTCGATCGGTGCGTATTGCACTTCCGTTTTGTAGATAATGACACAATACGCTGTGACGCCAGCTGGCATATCAGTACCTGTTTCCCACGTGATCTTGATGTCGGTTTGCGAGGGGAGTACGGCAGACGCTCAGGCGGAGACGTCCTATACGATAATAGGAAACCAACCATTCAGATACCAATATTCCATTGCCGATACGGATTCGCGATTGTAGTATGAACGTTCCGCTTTTTGCATCATTTCAAAGAGATACGGGTACCAGCGTTCCGTCCCTCCGGTATAATATTTTACATGACATTGAACTTCGGAATAAGGATAGAACTCGTCGTTTAAATACAGTTTTGCTCTTGTCATATCGATATCATCGAATTTACCCGAATTCTGTTTCAGGTTTACAGTTTTCCCCTTTTGAAACCCAAAGAAAATGTACAGGGGATTGTCCTCTTTTGAGGCAGTCTTCACCGTCCACTGAAACAGTCCTTTTCCCCCGACTGGAACGTTGGGGTATTCGTGAAGTTCCCACTGCCTGAATTGCATGGGGATCGGACGCCGACTGTCCAGCGTTCTCGTCACCGCGAGGGAAGCAGCATCGCTCCGCGTCACATGAGGCATTCTCCAAATCACATCCGTCACGGTAATCGTTGTTTCGTTAGGTGTTTCCACTTTCGTCGTGAGACATCGATTATCATGACGACCTCGAATGAGAACGAGGTCGTGTTTCACGCCAGTCATGATACGCGTGTGATCTTCGAAAAATCCCATACACAGTCGCAACGGCACGATACCGTAAAATTTCCCGCCAGTCGAACTGAGCATGAGTTTGGTGTTGCTGTCGGTAGACTCGTATAATTTGAGATCTTCGGTCGAACACGCATTGCCGAACGATCTTCTTTCTGCTGGCGAAAGGAAACACACGTTCTTCATCGTGCTCGTGATACCCGGATTTTTAACAACGTCGACGATCACGTTGTTGATTTCGTAACGAATTTCGCTAAAAAGAAAAGCGAAAGCGTTGTTAACCAATTCGCAGTTGGTGCGGTCTGCGGTGCCCGTCTTGACCGCAGATCCCACGATGACGAGTTCACTCTCGCAAGGTAAGAGAACGGCGTCCTTATTCATGATAGTAATGGGAATTTCATCGTTATTACCAAACGATTTAATGTACGGAAAATGTTCGTGAACAGCTTCGTTGACGATGTGGTGTTTTATATTCTCCTTGCGGAGAATATCGATCGCGTGTTCGTCAACAAATTCCGTTGAAGCATGATGATTAACCTTCATTTTCTTCGACATTTTTCGTTTTTCTTCTTCTTCTTTAGAAAAATTTCGTAACCCAACGCTCGTAAGGTTTGTCGACTGGATGGTGTTAACGTGGTGAGAGGACAAAGCACTCTGTGCCTCTGTCGTGACACGACCTGCATTTTATAGTGCTTTTTTTCGGTGTTCCTTTTAGAAGAAAGCGGCATTGTGATTGCTTCTGGGGCGTACGAGTAAAGTGCACGTCAACGGTGTTTCCGGGTAAAACGGAATTGCTTGACCGTCAGCGAGAACGCTGACGTTCTAGTCGAATCGCAATCTCGTCGATCCAACGTCGCGTGACGCGGTGAAAGATTTTTTCGTTCGGTCTTTCTTCGATGATGGTGGCAGGTAATGCGTTAACGTGAAACTGATACAGCAGGTGCGCTATTCGATTGTTTATATACCCGCTTTCGATCACGTTACACGTCACGAACACTTCAAAATCCTTCACGATGGTCGGTGAAGCATCGGCCACATCGTACTCTCCGAAAGGTTTGGGTGACACGGTCTTTGAAAATCCGAGGAGAGGACCGATGGACTCAGGGTGCTCCAATCGCAGCGTGAATGACGTGCTGACGCGCACTTTGTTCGTTTGCGGGTCCGCCACCAAATCGAAAAAGTGCTTCTTCTCCGCAAAGTCATCTGGAAATTGCTTGCGTAGGATGTTGGATATATGATAATAAATGTCTTCTAAGGTATACGTACCAGGAGGGACGGTCAGTGTATAGCTTGCTGGTGATGCCCCACCGACAACTTCGTAGTGGAGTTTGTTGTGACCGTCCTTCACGTTGCGAATGGTGTGAACGGTGCTGAGATGCACTAACGCGAGCTCGTACACGTCGTTCGACAGGTCGACACCCGGCGCAAACTTCACCGAGATCTCCGGCCCCTTCCCGATGATAGTGTACGTGCGCATGACACGATCGTTACAAGCCAAATGCCAACATCCGGTGTTTAATCTTCCTTTTTCTTCCATTCGTGAAAAAGAAATTGCAGGCATAACTTGCCGCAATTGCTCGCGTTGTATTTTTGAACTCGACGCGTGTTGTACGTCACGCGGTGTCCGCGCGCGTATCGAAGAAATTCGGGAGGGGGCGGAAGTCCGAACGAATCGAAATAACGCATCGTTTGCCCTCGTTTCGCGTACGCGACGAAATGAGTTTGTCGAGGTTGACGACGCCGCACTCACGCCCCGACGCCCTTGCTCTTTTGGGCAACGCATCACGCGTAAACACGCCGCGAAAATAAGGAATATTCAAAATCTTCTTTGCAAAACGTGTCATTTCCTCGTGCGTGAGTGCTCGACGCGGTACTCCGCTCATCGGTTTTTTCGTAACGTCGTCATTCCCTTCCTTCCCTTCGCCTTCCTGTTCGTTCGAAGCATTTTCGCGGCCCTTAGCAACACGCCGGATCCTTTTTTGGTCTCTTCCATGATCTTGTTATGACGCACCATTTCCGCTAGTTCTTGGTTTTGGTTTTTGGCGTTTTTCACAGCGTTCGCGATAGCGGCAGCGCCGCCTGCGACAGTCCCGAGCGCGCTCAGTCCGCTTAGAATGGACGGAATAAGAGGAATGAGGGCAGGTAGAAATCCGCCTCTCTTACTCTTCTTTCCACGCACTGCTTTCTTCCTCATCCCTCGAAATATTCCGCGACCCATCGCGGTCGTGATCACAGCACCCGCCGGCGAATCGGTGTCAACGCTCACTGCTCTATCAGCTCTCCGTGCGCCTTCTCTCATGGTACAATCTCTCGTGGGACAATCTTCCTACAATCTCTCGTTGTTGTCGTTCTACACACTGTGCGAACCATGACAGTACTAATCGACGGCAACAAGTGTTGAAATATATATACAAACACCTTTAAATATCCTTTACCAATATCCCCTTCGATACCAGACGGTTATTGAGCTTTCCCAAATTGTCTATATCGACTGCGACTTCACTGGTCAACGTTTTGAAATTATCTATAATGGTGTCAGAGAAACTCGTCAGACGCGCGTCGAGCAATTCAATTTTTTTTCGAGAGAAGATAAATCGTTTTCGACTGTTTCTTTATGCGGGTGAAAAAGATCATCCGCGTGTTTTTTCGCCTTCGCCAGCGTGTCGTCCAATTGTGATTTAATCACCACGTCCGAGTTGTTCGTGCCAGCGCCTACTTTGCGAATTAGTTTGTTGCGGAAATTGAAATTACCGGACGAACCGACTTGCGGTAACATGTCCAAGAGTCTGGGAGGAATTTTTTTCGTGCGCGGCCACGAGCGCGCTGCATTCGCTTATCGCGAACGCCTTTATATCTTTTTCCTGTTGCTCAACACGCCTAGAGAGCTTCCTTTCGAGAGCATCGACTTCCCTTTTTGTTGTTTTTTTCATGGTTTCCGCAAGCATCTTTTCGAGAGCATTTTCTTTTTATCACAGTTTCCGCAGACTCATCATTATCATCTCTCCTCCTAATGCGCTTATGCAAAACACTATCGATTTGTTCATCAACGTATCGCATCGTGACGAAGTGACGCGCCCGAACCGCGTGTCCGAAGACATCCATATTGCGACTGCGAGTTTTGTTTTCGACTTACGACTATTTATTACAGCTCGTCCCCACCAGATCGCGTGCGCTGTCTTAAAAAAGCAGAGCAAACGCGCCCAAAGTTGCAGCGCGTGCGTTGCTTCCTGCTCTTTGCCACCAGAGCGCGTGCGCTGTCCGAGGTCGCAGCGCGTGCACTGCTTCCTGCTCTTCGCCACCAGAGCGCGTGCGCTGTCTTAAACAAGCAGAGCGAACACGCCCGAGGTCAAGCGCTGTCGCCGAGGCAACAAAGCAGCCACCCGTTAAGCTATCGCGTCCAAAGTCAGTGGGTGGTATGATTGATAGGGCGCGCCCCGCGGCGACCCCGGCGGACGTTGCACTTGATAACGCTCACGCGCGCGCGCTTCTCAGTCTACTTTTTGTATTCTACTAAATTAGACGTGTCGAAAAATGATCTTTTGCCTCACCCGCGGCGACCACGTCGATCGGGAAGACACTTTCGGGAGAACAGCTCTGCACTACGCGTTTCGATCTCGGGCGATGGTGGCAACCGCTTTTCTTCTCTTCGTCGGTGCCAATCCTGAGCATGTGGACGTGCTCGGCACCCGGCCAGAAGAACTTTTTAATTTGAATATCGTTGGCTGCAATTGCCCTCCTGTGTGCGAGGCTTGCACTCGAGCGCCAAGGCACTGCGTGCTGGACGTCCCATTGGACGTCCTCTCCAGGAGGGTCGCAGGACATCTTTGGGAGGGGGTGGAGGACATCCACAGGCAACAACAACAACCACCGCCGACGCCTCCGCCGCCCCACGCGCCGCAGGTCAACGAGCCGATGCCGCCTTCGCCGCCGCCGCCGTCGCCACCATCCCCACCTATTGACGGCAACGGGTCGCAACAGAGGTCGCCGCCGTCGCCGCCGCCGTCGCCACCATCTCCACCTATTGACGGCAACGGGTTGCAACAGAGGTCGCCGCCGCCGCCGCCGTCCCGTTGTAGTAGCACCGCTTCTACGTGTGCGTGCCTTCACCACCGCCGGCGGCGCCGCTTGTCCAGTTGCGGCAACCGATTATACCGCTACGGCCGCTAGAGAGTGATGAAGAGGAAAATTGAAAGTAAGTGATTTTTAAATTTTAATTTTTTTTATTTTTAATTTTTTCATTGGTTGTTATATCGTGTGCTGTTCTCCCTTAATTTTTTTAATTTTTAATTTTTTCATTGGTTGTTATAGCGTGTGCTGTTCTCCCGAAAGTGTCTTCCCGATCGACGTGGTCGCCGTGGGTGAGGCAAAAGATCAGTCCAAGTACGTCGTCATGTGCCGCAGCGTAGTGAATGATGCTGCGTCCGAACAGGTCCAGAGGAAAAAACCTCGAGTTGTTGACATCAGTGTACCTTCGATAATCAATGTATATGTTTCAATTTGATTTCAATAAATAAATTTCAAACTATATGTTTCAATTTTATTTCAATAAATAAATTTTAAACTACATCTAATTCTAATTTTTTAATTTCAATAAATAAATTTCAAACTACATCTTATTCTTATTTTTTATTATATTTAAGAATTTTATTATATTTGAGAAAGGGATAAGGAATAGAACACAAATAGACAATTTTTTATTGTTTCAATTTTATTTCAATAAATAAATTTTAAACTACATCTTATTCTTATTTTTTTATTCTATTTGAGAAAGGGATAAGGAATAGAACTGAAATGGACTACAATAATTATAATGTTTTCCAAAAATACTGTGAAGTTGTTTTCCAAAAATTTATTCTAATTTTTTTATTTCAATAAATAAATTTTAAACTACATCTTATTCTTATTTTTAATTAGATTTGAGAATTTTATTATATTTGAGAATGGGATAAGGAATAGAACTCAAATAGACAATTTTTTATTATATGTAAACTACATCTTATTCTTATTTTTTATTAGATTTGAGAATTTTATTACATTTGAGAAAGGGATAAAGAATAGAACTCAAATAGACAATTTTTTATTATATGTTTCAATTTTATTTCAATAAATAAATTTTAAACTACATGTTTCAATTCTATTTCAATAAATAAATTTTAAACTACATCTAATTCTTATTTTTTATTCTATTTGAAAAAGGGATAAGGAAAAGAACTGAAATGGACAAGAATTTTTATATGTTGAATTTTTGGTTTATTCACAACATATTCACAATACAATAATTATATGTTTTCCAAAAATACAGTGAAGTTCATTTAATGGTGTGTCATTTTACAGTTGCTTGGCTTTGTTAATATGTTTTTCCAAGTATACAGTGAAGATCTTTTAATGGTGTGTTACAGTTGCTTGCCTTTGTTAATGAATGTTGTATGAAAAGAAAACTATTTGAAATGGTGTTTGAATACTGGAAGTTCCTCCGACGAAGACCATGAACCAGCTTGCGGGTCAGCACCGTTTCTATAGTTTTCATTTCCTACAACTATAAAATGAGAAAGTTGTAGGAAATGAAAACTATAGAAAATGGGGGTGATCCGCAGGCTGGTTCATGGGTTCGTCGGAGAGAACTTCCAGTATTCAAACTCCATTTCAAATAGTTTTTTTAAACAACTTTCTCATATACACACACTGCTTGTAAAAAAAACGTTAATAAAAATTACTTAAAATTTTAAATATTTCTATCCATAGGACATTACCGTCTTCCATACACTTTTATTTTTTAATTGGTTGAATGGATACATTAGTATCACGTATGCATTGTTTACAGGATTAATCCCAAAGTATATGACGTGAGGTCTTGACAGCAAAAAACTATCAAGACCCATATCGTCTATGAATGATGTAAATCTAGAAATGAAGAAAAATTTTTATTAATAAAATTACAAATATAAAATGAGTTCCAAATAAGAAAAAATTATGTAAATATACCTTGTTGGTAAAAATACACTAAATTTTCCGTTTAAAGTTACACAATAATTTTCCGTGTTAAATTTTTCCGAAGCGTATCTTTTGCGTCCGTTATTTCGTAGGCGATTCCCTTTGGGAAATCCTCCCAACGTTTCGAAATTTTTATATCTTCTGCTCTCTCCGCAAGAGCAGACCAGATGTCACTAAAACAACATAAAAGATTCAAACAATTCATTTTTAAACTCATTCTTCAAATTCAAAAAAAATATTAATTAATAATTCACTCTACTTTGGGCAGAGAATAAACAAAAACTGGACAAGAAGGATCTGCCACTAGACGCTCTCTTTGGGCGGAGAATAAACAAAAACTGGACAAGAAGGATCTGCCACTAGACGCGGCGCCGTGGCTTCACTTATGGATATCGTTGATGAGGAGGAGGAGGAGGGTGTATTTTCACCGCTATCGAATTGCGATGTTACCAACGCTAATCGATATGTGTCAATTGTATCATCCTCATCCTCATCATCATCATCAAATATCGCAGTTAAATCAATGGATGCCACATCGGCACCCATCAGTCTCCTCTCCAAAAGTTCCTTTCTTGTGTGTTCATTAACACTATTTAAAAAACAACCAAATATGTAGAAAATGCAAATAAAAAAAATAAAAAAATAGAAAAAATTACTTACGTTGTCTTCCGCTTTTTCATCCCAGATGACGTGGATGGAATTGCCACAGCGGCAGATTCTCCCGTTTCGATTTCTTTAATGGTGACCATCTTTGAAAAACGAGAACAAGTATAAATACCAGCAGCAGCAAGAGATGTATGAGCAAGAATGTCATTTTCATGTTGCAGCAGTGTGTCTATATACATTGTGACTACGGAGATAATGAGACTATTGCAAGGGGGCTCACGTCG
The DNA here is from genome assembly GCA_011170035.1 of Teleogryllus occipitalis. Lineage (NCBI taxonomy): Eukaryota > Metazoa > Arthropoda > Insecta > Orthoptera > Gryllidae > Teleogryllus > Teleogryllus occipitalis. Next base: position 28,726 of record BLKR01010004.1, read on the forward strand.
CGATGACCCGTCTGTCTATCGCCGGGGCAAGGTTTGTTTTTTCCGCTGTTTTGATACTGCGGCTATCGCCGGGGTGAGGGTTACGTTTTCCGCTGATTTGATACTGCAGCTATCGCCGGGGTGAGGGTCACGTCGCTATCGTCGTGCGCCAGACGGGCGATGACCCCGTCTGTCTATCGCCGGGGCAAGGTTTGTTTTTTCCACTGATTTAATAACTGCGTCTTTCACCGAAGGGGGGGGGGTTCTCCGGAGGTCGTGGAGAGGTTGTGAGAAAAATATATATACACTGGACGAACTCGTCAAACGTTAGTCTTTAGCTCGGCGGCGATTGTGTCAGTATTCCTTTTATAGCAGTCTGTTTACGCTGTGATACTGACAGTTTTATTCATTCGCAATCATCAGAGGTGTCATGTTTAACGACTCGACATGAAGAAAATGATTTTAAATCGTTACCTTCGCGAACAACGAAAGGATGGTGGTTAGTATTTTTTTCTGTGTATGTGTGTGTGTTGAAATGTTATCATTCATGCTTTTGTGTGTTTTGATTTGTTTTATTTAGATCGCCTGTACCAACAACAACAACAACAACAACAAGTCATTGCAAACGCTCTCCAATGGACGGACGTCGTTCAGTCTTTAAACGCCCGTGTATTTCGGGGTGTCATTTTGAATCCTCCTCCCCCACACGACATCGCGGATCCGGTTGATTTTCTCAACCGTTGTCGTGTTCCCTTCCATCGTAAGATGTTTGAAGAACTCAACAACACTCTCAATCGACCTAGTTTCAAAATTTTCGCGCAACTCGAGTGTCGGTTTTTGATTGAGAAAGAGATCGTCGAGACACACGAAATCGTAGGGGTGCTGCAGCCCATCTTTCTTTCGGCACGGACTGCGGTGTTAACCCGAGGTGATGACATTTCGGAATTTTTCCTTTCTCGTATCGCGGAACCTATCAATTCAAAATTCGACGAGTTTTCCGAGTGAGATTCCGGAAAATCGTTGGCCTCTATCGTCGCTCTTCATGTTTCGGCTCACTTGTTCGAACCTATCGCTCATTCTGCCTCTTCTTATCTTCCTATTCCGCCATCCATCGCGAGACGCCGGGCTGTGATCAACGTGCGAAATCGAGACGAGAAATGTTTCCTGTGGGCACTGGCTTCGGCTCTCTTTCATAAACGCCAGCCCCCACACTCCAAAATTTCAAATGCTCATCGTACCGGTACGTACGAAACACTTTTCGGTGAATTAGAAAACAGTCTCGATTTGCACGGCATCTCCTGGCCTCTGCCCGTTCACGAGATAAAACGATTCGAACGTCAAAATTCTAGTTTTTCGTTTAACGTTCTTACTTCGGAGTTTGATTCGGTCGACAAATCTTGGAAAATCGTAGGTCCTGTACACTTTTCGGGTACGAAGAGAGAGAACCATTTCAATTTCTTGTTGATTCATGGCGCTGGCGGACGGTCCCATTACGTTTGGATTAAGAATTTAGCTAGACTAATTCAGTCTCAACATTCTGGGCACAAGGGTAGGATTTTCGTTTGCGACAGATGTTTAAACGTGTTTTGTTTGCAATCGTCTCTGGAGGCTCACGAAGTTGATTGTCGATCCGTGGGGTCCCCCGCACGTTTGATCCTCCCATCGGAGACGAACGAAGAGGAGCGATTCATGCAATTTCGACATGTCGAAAGACAGCAACGATGCCCGATTACGGTTTACGTGGATTTCGAAGCGCTCACACTCCCTGTGTCTTCGTGTGAGCCGTCGTCGAGCGGATCCTTCCTTCAGCCCCACCAAATGCACGAGCTCTTTTCGGCGGCGCTTCAAGTGGTGTGCTCGTTTGATGAGTCGCGGAATCGGCTGGTCACCTTTCACGGTCCCGACGTCGCGATACAATTATTAACTCTCTTAGAAGATCTCGCGAAAAATGTTGAACAACTCTTAGAGCATGCGACTCCTCGTGATGGAGGAAGCAGACGAGCTCCGTTTTCAAAATTCCGAGTTTTGTCACAATTCTAAAGGACCTTTTCTTCCAAATTCCGTCCGCGTCAGGGACCACGATCATTTTTCGGGTGTCTTTCGCGGCGCGGCTCATCAATCGTGTAACGTCAACTTTCCCGCGGCGAAGCACATCCCCGTCGTCATGCACAACGGGAGCGGTTAGGATTGGCATTTTCTCCTTCAGGCCTGGGTTGAAAAGAACTGTTCGAACAACGACGGGTTGCGCGTGGTTCCGCACAATCACGAGAGATTCGTGGCGATTTCCCAGAAAATCGAGAAAGTGGAACTACGATTTTTGGAAATTTTTGGAAATTTTGAGGTGCATCGCTCGACTCTTTAAGTCGATCGCTCGATTCGGCCGATTTGAAATTCACCCGTGCGGCTTTCCCCGACGATCGTGTTTTCGCTTTGGGCAGAAGGAAGGCGGTGTTCCCCTACGATTATGTCAACGTGTCCAAATTGGGTGAAACGAGGTTACCGCCGCCCAAGACCTTTTTCAGCCGCCTCACAGACACACCCGTTTCGGACTCGGAGTACGCGCACGCGCAAGCCGTGTGGAACGCGTTCTCCGTTCAAAATTTGGGGGAGTACGCCGATTTGTATTTGAAAATCGACGTCCTGCAAGAAACAGACATTTTGGAAAAATTTCGAAATTTGTGTTTGGAGGTGTACGGGCTCGATCCTCTGTTTTACTACACCACTCCCGGGCTTTCGTGGGACGCCATGTTGAAGACAACCGGCGTTCGACTGGAGCTACTTACGGACATCGAAATGGTTCACTTTTTCGAGCGGGGCATCCGGGGGGGACTCGTGCAAGAGATCGGTCGACACGCCGTGGCCAATCACCCCTTTGTGAACGCTTCCGGCCAAGCGATAAGGAATCTTATCTCGCCTACGTCGACGCGCATAACTTGTACGGTTTTTCGATGTCACATCCGCTTCCGGTGGGCGACTTCCGGTGGATGTCGGAAAGCGACATCGAGCGGTTGAACATCGCAGAGGCGGCCGTTCAAGCCGATCGGGGATACGTTTTGGAGGTCGATCTCGACTACCCGGACGAGATCCACGATCGCTTGAGCGATTTGCCGCCCTGTCCGGAAACACGCGTGCCCCCCGACTCGAAGAGCAGCCGGCAAGTCACGTTGCTAGCGACGATTCTACCGAAGCGTCGTTACGTCGTTAACATTCGAAATTTACTTCAGGCCCTCGAGTTGGGGGTACGACTCACGAAAATTCATCGCGTTCTCTCTTTTTCGCAACGACCTTGGCTTGCCGCGTACATGGACCTGAACAACGCGCGTCGACAGCGCGCGTCCTCCGATTTCGAAATCAAATTTTATAAATGAATGAATAATTCTATTTACGGGAAGTCGATGGAGGACGTGTGCAACCACCGACGCATTTATCTCGTGAATCGGTGGGAGGGGGGTTCGGGGCGAGACGCCTGATCGCCGATCCGGCCTTCGTGCGTAGTCATCACGTGAACGGCGATCTCATGACGATCGAGTTGCGTAAAACGAAGGTGAGGCTCGCGAAGCCCATTTATTTGGGGTTTTGTATTTTGAAAATTTCTAAACATAGAATATATGATTTTTTATAGTTATTGTCAGAAAAATCTTCGCGACCTTCATCTTCTTTACATGGATACCGATTCATTCATTCTCTGTACTTCCACGAGCGTGTACGCTGAGATGAATCGGCATCCATCCTGGTTCAATACTTCATGTTTCGGTCCCGATAATGAATTTGGCGTGACACCGCGCAATAAGAAATTATTAGGACTGTTTAAGGATGAATGCGGAAGCGATCCCGTGCTCGGCTACGTAGGTTTACGTCCAAAAATGTACTCCATCGAAACCCGATCTCGGGCGTGTTCTTCTCGGGCGAAGGGAGCACAACGTTCGCTCGTAAAACGTTATAAATTTCAAAATTATTTGGACTGTTTATTTCGAGATGACACTAGAATCGACAAGCAATGCGTCATTCGGTCCAAATCTCACGTCAATTATTCCTTTGTTCAAAACAAGCGTTCGTTGTCCGTTTCCGACGACAAACGCTATTGGATAGATAAATTTACGAGTCTACCATGGGGTCATTTCCGCGTCGTGTGTACGCGTCCGTCCTTTCCATTTTCTTCATCAGCGTGCACGCTCGACCCTGCAGGCGGGGTGAGTTAGATTAGATTCGATACTTCATTGGTGGGGGCAATGAGTGTAGTGGAGGGGATGAGCGTTTGCAATATAGAGGGGGGAGGAGAGGGGAGTAGAGGCTCGCACATCACTCTCTCTCATTGCGTCGTGGACGGGAGAGGTGTGAACATCCTGGAACAGAGCTGTAGAGAGAGAGAGAGAGATGGAACAGGAGAAAGAGAAGATCGGTCTGCATTTGACCGAGGCCGCAGGTGACTTCGCCATCGCGGTTTCCCATGAAATGGAAAAAAGGGTTCAAGAGGGCGAGGAGGAAATAGTGAAGATATGGAAGGAGATTGCCGTATCGGCGGTCGACGCCGCCGTGGGCGTTGCATTAATAGCCCACGCCCGGATCGACTCGCCAGAGAACGACTTCTTCAGCGCCATCGTCAATATGCACCTGGGTTTCTTAGCCACCATGGAGATGATCAGTCGTCTTCTCCCACGTTCCGAAGGTGAGCGACTGTGGCAACGAGTTCGGTGCATACGACAATCCATTACCTTCTTCACCATGTGAAAACGCTCTTCCCGCCTACGAGCCCAATGAACATCCAATGCCGTCAGTGTCCCCCTCTCTGTGAGCTACGGGCGGGGTCTTTTTTTTACCGAGGAGGTAAATAAAATATTTTCATTTTAATTTTAATGTTATTGAAATGAATATGTACTACTTTTTTTCCTATCTGCTTTCAGATTTATACAGCAAATTGAAGACATATGCCACAAACAAAAAAAATTGTATAATGAATATTTTTCAAAATATATATTCTAAATCTGGTACACATGTTTTTTTGTTCTTTATCATCCTGTCACCTCCAGGCAGGGATTTCCTTTTTTTCCCATAGTCAATCCATCAATCAATTGGTTCTTATTTTACGATGAGGCGCACGCTCTCATTCAGAGAGAGAGAGAGAGGGAAGGAGAAGAGAATCGTAAAACCCACTCAAGAGACGCTCTTCTCGGGTGTGTCGCGGTAGCTCAGAGCTAGCGTGCGCGCCGCCCCCCTACAGGAAACGCTACTCCCGGCGGTTCGAATCCACCTCGCGCCGACTCCCATTTTTGAAGAGACACCCGCAACCAGCACACACACACACACGTCCGACTTATACACGACGCTCACAGAGCGCGCCACCACCACCGCCGCATTTCGCCGCCAGGGCGCGCGCGTGCGCGGTGGTTTGACGTCTTCAGCTGATAAGATAGGCTGGTCTATGGATAGGCTCATATGGTTCAGTACCCCCGCAGATTGTTGATGTTGACATTCGGCGTTATAATTGGTGGTGGCACCGGGGCGGGGGGTCTGGCCTCAGGAAGTGGGTCAATGTCTTATGGGTTATCTGGCATCAGGAAGTGGATTATCTGTGACGTCAATGTCTTATGGGTTATCTGACCTCCGGAAGTGGGTTATCTGTGACGTCAATGGAACCATTGGCGGGTCTGACTTCACATGACGTGTCTTATCTGTGACGTCATGTGAAGCCAGACCCGCCAATATCCCCTACTGTAGTGCACGCCTGAGCTTGGCGTCGCCTGCACGAACCACGTCTGGGGAGACACGCGCAGTGAAAGCACGCCGGTAAGGGGCTCTAGCAAGTCCACGGGTGACTTTGTAGGCACCGAGTGTGTAAACGGGGCCGTGTTGTAGGTGCGGTGTATGTTTCACCTAGCACCACGTGGCGCAGTCCGGAGTGGTAAAATTAGGAGGCGCGGTGTGCAATGCCAAGCCAAAGTTAGGGCAGTACAATTCCAGAATTAGAATCATAGGACGGGACGCGTAAGTTCGCGCACGTAAATGTCAGTGCGGAGTGACGGCTTCAAGAAAGAAGTAGACGGACAGGAAGGAAGGAAGTCCATTACGACCAAATACGAGCACGACTTCACCGAACCCGAGAGAACCAGCATCGAGCACGCGAACAAGCAAGCGGCTTGCGGACAGCGGAAACCAGGGTAAGTACGTTTCTGCATTGTTTGGGAGTCATGGCATACCTCAGCAGATTTAAGAAGGGGGGATGATTAGGATTGCCAATGATCTGGGAATTAGGCTAGACGGGACCGAAACAATCCCTAATCTGAAAAATTTAATTATTAGCCATGAGGATTATGATCCAGATTTTATTGAGGGATTAGGCGAGCAGCATTGTAAAGATATAGAGAGGGAGGAACAGGATAGGAATGAGAGGGAACGGGAGGGAAGAGATAGAGCAGAACGGGAGAGGGCGAGGAATCAGCAGGCAGAGCTAGAACGCTTACGAATTGAAGCGAATATAGGCGGAGCGCGTTCGCAAGAGAGCTCCGAAACACGTGTAGAATAGCATGGGGAGGCGATTAAAATAGGCCAGATTATAGGCAGATTTAGAGGGGAAAATGACCATATTACGGCGTATTTGAGCGCATTTGAGTACCAATGTAGGCAGTTAAAAATAAATGAAAGTGAATGGGCAGTTCATTTAATAAGTTTACTTCCCTCAAAATGTAAATAATTGGATTATTTTAGATGAGCAGGAAGAAGAGTAGACTTATGATGTATTAAAGGCAAAATTGTTAGAATTGTTCCGATTTGATGCAGAGAAATTCCGTCAATTATTCACTAAACATAGTAAGGGCAGTAATTCTACATGGGGCATATTCGCGAGAGAACTGTTGAATTATGCGAGAGAATGGGTGTCGGGATTACGCGTTGATATGTTCGATGCTTTATTAAATCTACTCGTCACTGATCAAATGAAAAGGAAGGTGTCGTGGGAAATACGGGATCATTTCGTTGATACGTGGGCGGAATTTACAAACCCGATCGAATTAGATAAGAAATTGGATGCGTATGAGAACCATAGACAAGGCTGGAGAAGCCGGGTTCTTTCCATACAAAGCCACGGGAGCCAGTCGAGGTTAAGGCACAGGCAGTAGTTCCTGCCGAACCCGAGAAACCGAGTTCTAGGAGCGGGGCGTCGAGTAAATCAGTGGCTCGTTCAGAATTCGATAAGCCATTTATTAGGAAATGTTTTGTTTGCCAGTCTTCGAAGCATCTAGCTAAGCAATGTCCTAATAAGAAACCAGAATCAATCAACCATACATGTGAACCGGATGCTAGAGAGCTTCTAAAACAGCATACTGTAATGGGAACCGTGAACGGCGTAGGAACAATTGTTCTTTTTGATTAGGGAGCTACGTTCGATTTAGTTAGCGAGAATCTGGTTAGCGAAGAACAGTGTACGGGAAAAACTATCTGGATTAGTCAGCCATTGGATAGGAGCGCCAAGAACTTGCGGGTGGCGCAGATCGATTTAGAAATTCCGAGCGGGCGCGTGGTTACACGAGCCGCCATTGTACCCTGAGAATGTGAGCTCGAATATTACATATTGAGTAATAGGATGATTTCGCTCTTAGAGGAGATTAAGGACGGTTTTGTGGAACCACAGATGATAAATATGGTGGAATCTAGAGCTAGGGCGGCTAAGAAGGAGCATAGGGAAATTTCAGAGCAGGCGGAGTCGCCGCAACTTGACCCAGTTACGCACGTAGGCGCGCAAGTGCAGAGTGAAGGGAATTCAGTAGATGACCAGGAGCCCGTAGAAACCGTAGAGATAGGTTACGAGATCGAAAACGAACTACCGGAGGAAGTAGTAAATTTATTAAAGATAGATGCGACTCAGTTTTGCGCGGCTCAGAAGGAGGACACTGAAATCAGACCGATTTATGAATTGTATAAAGAAATAAATACAGAGCCAGGGAAGGTCTCATATTTTGTGCAGAATGACATTCTCTTTAAGAATCCTCAATCGAAGAAAGGCGAGAAGTTCGAGATGTTGGTAATTCCGAAGGTTTATCGAGGAGCAGTTTTGCGTGTTTGCCACGAAACAGCTTCTTGCCATCTAGGTTGCTCTAAATCAAAATCGTGTATGTCGCGCTATTTTTATTGGCCCAATTGTTTCCAAGAGTTTAAAAAATTTGTAAAAACCTGCGATAGCTGTCAGAAGGTAGGCCATGGCGGGAACAGAAAAAAGGCTCGTCTAGTCATTGTGCCAACTATTAGCGAAGTGTTTTCGAAATTAAATTTAGACACTGTAGGCCCATTTCCGCCGAGTAATTCAGGGGCTAAATATATATTAACTGCCATCTGTGTAGCTTCAAGGTACCCCGAGGCTATTCCAATAAAAGATTTGCAGACGAGCACCGTCATCGATGCTTTGTTAGAACTGTTCAGTCGGACGGGATTTCCTCGCGAAATTCAGACAGATCAAGGAACTTGCTTTACGAGCAATCTTATGACAGAATTTGCGGAGAAATTTGGAATACGGGTAGTACACAGTTCGGCATATCCCCCGCAAAGCAACCCGGTCGAAAGAATTCATCGAACTATGAATCGCCTGTTCAAAATATTGTGTTTAGACGCAGGAGGCGATTGGGAGACTAATCTGCCGGCAATATTATTTGCCATGCAAACTTCAGTTCATGAATCGTTAGGGTATACGCCAGCTGAATTAGTATTCGGAAAGAATTTGAGAACACCCGTAACACTATTGTATGAGAATATTGCAGGAATCGAATCTGAGAATAATTCAGTCACAGAATATGTATTTGAATTGATAAATAAATTAAGGCACATCCGAGAAACTGCGCACCAGAAACTCTCGAGTGAACAGCAGAAAAGGAGGCTGTGTTACGATAAGAAGGCGATTTCGCGGAATTTTGATGTAGGAGATAAGGTTCTGATCTTTGCGCCGAATAGGACAAAGAAATTATCAGTGCAGTGGATGGGACCGGGAGAAGTTATTGAGAAGGTATCGGAAGTGAACTATGTCGGTACCTACCTTACCGAACAAAAGTACCAGGAAGGTGTATCACGTCAATATGATGAAGGCTTATCATCAGAGAACGGAATATGTGAACTATGTTACAGAAGGGTAAGAACGGTGGGGAGGAGACGGTTGACGCAATAGATAAGTACGCTCTCAAGTTAGAAGCAGGCGATTTCGACGCGGAATCCATGCTCGTAGGTACCGACGCGACACCGGAAATGCACGAGAAGTTGAAGAATTAAATAATAGAATATAGAGATATATTTTCGGATAAGCCAGGTTTGACCGATAGGGCCGAAATGGACCTTGAACTTGTAGACAGCACGGTGAAGGTTAGAAGTGCGCCTTACCGCCTGTCTATGCGACAAAATAGAATTCTGCAAGAAGAAATTGACAAAATGTTACGCGACGGGATCATTGAATGTTCTGAATCTGATTTTGCTTCGCCCATGATATTAGTGGAGGCTCCAGGTAAGAAGCCTCGGCCTTGTATCGATTACAGAAAATTGAACCAAGTCATTAAGACAGAATATTTCCCACTTCCCAGTTTAGACGAAAGAATAGAAACTGTAGCAGCAGCGAAAATCATATCAACATGTGATCTGAGCAAAGGATTTTGGCAGGTAAAGATGACGAAAAGAGCGCCGAGATATGCTACTTTCTGTACTAAATTCGGGTGTTACAAACCACTGCGAATGCCGTTTGGGATCAAAAATGCTCCATTCGTTTGTAGCAAATTGATGGCGGCGCTATTCAAAGATTGTACAGATTTTGCCATTCCGTATATGGATGACATTGCCATATTTAGCAATACGTGGTCAGATCACATACGCCACTTAGGAATAGTATTTCGAATATTGAGAGAAAGGAAATTACATGTTCAGCCAGCTAAGTGTAAGTTGCTCGCGGGACTGTAATGTTCTTAGTGTATGAGATGGGCAGTGGCCTTATGAAGCCAAATGAATCAAAAGTCAGCGCGATAAAAGAGTATCCGCGGCCGACTACCAAAAAAGAGGTTAGAAAATTTATAGAAGTAATTTCTTACTATAGGCTGTTTGTGCCGAGATTCTCAGAGAAATCGGCGGTTCTCACGGATTTGTTAATGGGAAAACCGCGCGAAGGAAAAATTGCATGGTCACAAGAATGTGAAAATTCATTTTTGGAACTGCGAGAAGCTCTGTGTCATGAATCGGTAATTCAAGCGCCGGACTTTAACAAAGAATTCTTGATGCAATGTGACGCATCAGCAAGAGGAGCGGGAATTGTTCTTTCTCAGATTGATGATAACGGTAAGGAGAACCCTGTGTTCTTCTTAAGTAAGAAATTCTCTCCTCCAGAAATGAAATTTTGTACATCAGAGCGTGAGTGTGCTACGATAATTTAGGGCTCAGAGAAACTCAAACATTACTTAGATTGGAATGTGTGTCTAAAGGTGGAAACGGATCACAATCCTCTGGTATGGTTACAGAAATGCTCAGGGAAATATCCTAGGTTGTTGAGATGGTCATTGGCAATTCAGCATCTCAATATTGTAATTAAATATAGGAAAGGTAGTCAGAATATCAATGCGGACATTCTAAGTCGCATGTATGAGAATGAGCCCCAAGCAGTGTCCGAAATTGCAGAGACATACGTCCCTTGGCAACGCGCATGTAACACAAGCAGTGAGGACACAGTGAACCAGTGCAAATTGAACAAACAACTATGTGCTGTGAGCCACGGCATAGGAAACAGTGTTATGTTTGCAGTTTTTTTCCCTTTCTTTTTTCTTTCTCCAGAAGTGAAAGTGTGTGAGTCATCAAGAAAGACTTGCAGAAATTAAAATTAGAAAACATAAACTCTTGAAAAGTGTATTCATTCAGAAGAAGAGAATTTGTATATAGTAATTATTTAATGGTTTTAAAACATTGTGAATATTTGTTGTAAATTGTTTGATTGAGTGTCTAATGAATTTTTTGTTGTTGTGCTATGTGGAAGGTATTGTATATTGTTGATGTGTGTGTTTTTATTGGTAACGCAAAATTATGAAGTTACTAGGAGTATATTCTTGGCTACCACATCGTAGGAGTAGAAGATTACATAATAGACATCATTGTTGTGAATAATTAAAACCACATTAAATTAGCTAAGCCGTTGTGAAAAGCAGTAGATTGGGTAGGTTAGTAGGGCCTCCAAAAACTTAAAAATGATTGTGAATCAGCTAGGTTAGGCGCAGTTGTGTACCATGTGAGCCAAATGGCCTAGGGTTAATGTTGTTGAATTTTCGTCTGTGTTGTTTCAACTGCGACGTAAATTCTCACGGGGGTATATAGGAGTTTGTAGCGTCATGCACAAACGTATTTGTAACGAACAGCCGCGTGGCATAGGCGACGCTAAGGCGCCATGCGTTAGCCTGTGTTTAGGAGCGGATGTGACGTCGGCGGGAAACCCTAGGAGGCAGCGTGGTGGGGGGAGGGCGAGCGTCTGCCCTGGCGAGCGGCGAAACGCTCTCTTGGTTACGAGCCGCGGTACGGTACGGATCGGACGGTCTGGGTTTGCGCGGGCCGCGAACTGTGCAAGAGCCGGCAATGTGTTGCCGTACAGAGGCCGACTCGAGGACGAGTCGTAGGTGGGTTGCGGCGCATCACGCCATCTAATGCTTGCGATTAGTGCGTAGTGGTGTGGTAACCGTATTAGCCGTGTGGTAGCCGGGAAATTACTCCGTGTAGGGATATTAGTAATTACGTTATTTTGTAATAGGGTGGTGGACTGATAATAAACCTCTAAATTACTAAACCCACACTCGTCTGGGTTATAATTGCAACTGTATGACGCCACAGAATTAAAAGGTATGGAAGACACCGTTAGCTAGCCGGTAGAGTCGAACAAACGTCTCTACACATTTTCAAAGAATTTAAAAAATTTCTTTTCTAGCGAGATGAGATTTTTTGTATCATGCGGTTCATACCTTAATATCCAGTGTGATTAATTTCAACAGTGGTTTTCACGGTAATCTCCGGACAAGCTCAAAATTGACCGCTGCGTCTTCTATGATACCTTAGATACAAAGCGTGGTTTCGCGGCAGTAGTTGTATCTTGTTGAGAAGCGTCCTGTAAGTCGTCGATAAATTAATGTTTTGAAATATAAAATAAATGCTTCAAAGTTAATGTCGCTAAGTAAAATGAATATAAGAGTGCTGGATATAGAGTGATTTTTCATTTACCCAAAGAGGAAAGGTCGATTACAGGCAAATACTGTGTTAGCTGAAAAACTACATTATGTGTACAGACGTTACATTTTGCATTAACGGAACTTCCGGATGATGTCGATGTCGAAATATGTACAATTTTTAGATAGTAATCTACAAATTGATTTTTTTGATATCCAATTTCATTTTTGGAAGGTCCACTTTCTGAGTTTCTGAGTCTCCACTATAGAGCAGGCGGGTTCAGCAGCATACAGAAGAAGATGCAAGATTTCGATGTAGATGCAAAATTGAATTGACTAATTGATATTTTATGCAATTCATTATCAAGTATATAACAATAGGCCGTTCTGTTAAAATCGCGCTTGACAATATTAGAATGTTTGTTAACCCAAGTGCTGCATCGTTCAAACCTATATATTACGTAACACACTACATTTTCTGGGTTCAAAGTTGTATTACCCAGGGACGATCCCTTTAAAATGCCTGAAACGTTTAAAACAATAATTTACAAGTGTGGAGTGTTCACACGGGTCCAACTATTTAATTATAAAGCCAAAACCACTTCAACTTATTTCAAAGAAGAAGGAGTTAAATGCCGACCTGGATGGCCGAGGTGGCTAAGAGCGAGTAGTTACTCAGCGCTTCGGTCTGAAGGGTCACGGGTTCGAGTCCCGCCTTGGGCATGGTTGTTTGTCCCTTGACTTTGTGTGTGTTGTCGCGGAGGGCCTCGCCTTCTGCTGACCCCAGATCAGAGGAGCCCGCAAGAGTGTTTGTCTAGTGTATGGTCGAATATGCGTCCCCTCGGGACGTAAAAGCAACCGGCTGTCGGCTGGATAAACGCCGTAGGGAGAAGGAGTAAGGATAAACGCCCTAGGGAGAAGGATTCACATTAAAATGCAAAAATGTTGAATTTTCCTAATTTTGTTATGATTAATGGTTAAACTTGAATCCTTTTGTCAAAATAATACAATATTTAAAGATATATTTTTATGGTAAAGTACGCAATATGGTTTATGGTTAAGCACACAATAATAAGTTTCTACATATTTTATTAAAATGCCTGTGATCTTTCGGGCGTACATTGCGCGGGCAGGCTCTCTTATGTCGGACAAGAGTTACCACTAGATCTCTTAAATATATTGTGAATGTTAATTGGCGTTACTTTACAATTTGTTTGAATATGGCAACTATAAAATATATTTGTGAGAGCCAAACTTGTGACATACATGTTACGGGGCAATGTGCCGAGTGTTGTGTGCGCAAGTAAGGCATCCTCAGTTGACGACGGAGGGCTGTAAGCTCAGATATAAAACTCGTCCACAATTTTTGCGTATTGTTTCTCTTTCCATACGCAGGAAACATCTCTCTCTCTTGGATAGAAGACAATATAACCCGAGTGACAATTTTACAGAGCGGTGAAATCGGAATCTGTCGTAAGTCACAAGACTCGTTTGTTTCTGAGGCAAAACTACGAGTGGTTTCGTGAGGTTGTTGCTCGCTAGACATTGGTACAGCAAAAACCACCGCGGAGGAGTCCAATAATAATTATATACTGGTGTATTAAGGCAATGAAATTCATTTTCCGTCTTCGATGTTTTCTCCGAGAGCTAACGTTATTTCAACTCACCACCGTTTAAGCCAATAACCACTAACTACGACACAGGAGGCTCGTTGTTTTGACAATGACTATGAGCTTTCTGCCGACGAGAGGGTTTGATATTTTCTACTGGTGAACAATGAAGAAACGATAACTCTTGAACGTCGATTACCTCTTTCAAGCACGCGATCATCGGAAAAGTTTTTGCACTAGTTGCACAGGTCGGACACCGGTTCACAACAACAGCTGACAAAAAACTACCTTGTAGATATTATCAAAAAGAGCTTCTCAGGTGTACTGCAGGCTTTTATCATGCCCTTATCTTCCGGTGCTTTAATCTTTAACGGTGTTACATAAATTATCCTACCATGAATTAACACATACGAAGAAGAAATGATAGCTCAAATTTTGTATCTCCGAGCGGTCGATGAATTACGCAGCGTGGTACATATTTTGCACCATCGACCCAACAATATAACCTGTCGTTGTTGGAATAGCGGCCCATTGTTCCCCCAAAGCAGTCGTTTCGTAGCGACGGGCGCATTCAGAGCACAAAATGGGCAGACTGCTGCGCAGACTCAGGCGCTGGGGCTCTGTGCTGCTGCGCGGGTGCAGAGGGTTGAACTGCGCACGCAGGCGCACCCTGACCTCTTCGGAGGAAGGTGAGTGCGCAGAGCGAGAAGCTGCGAGAGCGAGTGCAAGCGACAGCTGCAATCCTTGCAATGGTGCGCTTGTCCTCCGCAGGAGAGGAGGAGGAGGAGGAGGCAGTGTACGGCGCTCCGAGGGGCGAGGGCCGGGAGGCGGCGGAGGCAGCCGCGGAGCGGAGGCAACGCGCGCTCTCCTGCGGCGGCGACCAGGCGAACCTCGCGCTCGCCACGAAAGGAGCCATGCACATGATTGATGCAACAATGATGAACAGAAATGCAATATTTACTATCTTTTACGATGCATCCATTGAGATTGATGATATAATTTACAACTTTGCGGGCATACAAAAATTTAAAATTGATAGAATCAATTTGTTCGCAACTGAAATATTTCGAATCGGTGTCGTTGAATTTCGTGAAATGTATTAGTTTCTTTTAATAATGAATAAAACTGGAAAATCTATTCGGTGAATTTCATTTCCTTGGTATGTTAGCAGATCCTGTTGATGTTTTCTCGAAATAATACATTACTAGATTGTTATTAATTCTAAGATTTATTAATAAATACTGACGTTATCTTGGGAGTCTCCTCGTTCAATGTGACGAAATCTTTTCAGTTTAACCATGTGTAGGTAAACATAGTTTGTGCGTGGAATACGTTTGACAGACAGGTGTGATTGCAGAAGGAGGATTCATCACAAACATGATATTTACGATATATTTCGTTGGTCGGATGATCATCGACATTACTCATATTTTAGTCGGCATTCACAAATTTGTAATTCTGAAAGTAAAACTGTAAGCGGTGGAAGTAGTACGCATTTTGATAGTGCAGTGTCTTGAAAGGTATTAAATGTAATATAGCCAACTTAAAAATATGATAATCACTTCGATAGTTTCATTTGCTATTTAGAATGAAAATAATCCTCTTAAATTGATATGAGCGATTTTCACTTCTATTGCCATTCAGGCAACCTTATTGAAAATTGTTTTCGGCACACTGTCTGCAATCCTTCTCAGTCATCAACCACCGAATTTATTGTTACATTCTTTGTGGTTGGCAGTTTTACCATTAGTTCTTACTTTTTAACATGTTTCTTAATTTTTTATAAATAAATAAATAAAAATAAATATAACCTGAGAATCCCTGGGTGGGCAAGGGCCTTTCCTTATGGAGGATTGCTCTTAGTAATATTCCCACAACTGAGCAACATTTGCGTGTTTTACAATTATTTTCCTACAATTATTTACACTGGACAACGTTCTCAATGTTACACTTCTGTCTCTAATTCACTGTTACACTGCGCTTTACTCACTCTTGTGCTACAATAGTACTGATAATGGAATTCATCTGGAAACCTATATATCTAATTACACTCTACTACTTGATCTTTGTCTTTATTTTCTCCTGCTAACATTTTCCGCAGTATTGTCTGTCTCTTTTCACATACACTTCTGTTATTGTCTCCTATAACGTTACTGTTGTGCTTTTATTCTGATTTCTACCACTTGATAATATGCTTCAAATCGAATTTACTGTTTCGTTTCGGAGCTTTAGCGTTTCTATACACACATTAAAGACACTTTCATTTTTCACAGTATCGCGCTGTCCGCGACCACAGATTGCCTGCAACTTCCTTTATCTCATCGGCCCATCATCTTCTTGGTCTTCCTTGTAGTAGTAGTACTTCGAGTATTTTACACCATAAGGTGTTTCTTGCATTCCAGTTTTCATTTGAGTCTGTTATTGCAGTCATCGGCATTTAATCCTCTTCAAGCCATCGCCTTCTGCTCTCCTTCCTTTAAAAGCATTTCTGGGTCTTCCTCGTCTTCTGTGCGAAGTTCTTCATCCATGCTGTTTATGTGACCGTACAATTTGAGCCTTTTAATTTATATATATATATTATTAAAATTATGTTAAAATAGATGAAATATGCGAAAAATGTTTTAAAAGGACGAAAAAAGGTATCTAGAGGTGCTACCGAATGGCAGAGACTTTCTCGTAGCAAATTTTTCTAATTTCCCTTGTGTGGACTGGCTTTAAGGTCTTCCTACATTCTCTCGCCAGCTGTTATCTATCGTCACCCAAAACACATTTTTTGACATTTTTTTCTTCTTTTCGGTTTCCAAATAGTAGAACCTATATAGAATATTAACATTCCAGAATATTAAAGAAGAAAACCTTGTCCTAAATAGAAATTTTCATTGGAAAATTTGAAGCCGTGTTTTAAGAAAATGGCGATTAAGCATTACTGTAAAGGAGGAATTTGAAACTCCTTTTCAGAGGAATCTCTTGAGTTTTCAAAAAAATTTATTCGAAGTCATTGGAAACACTTCGACTTATAAATACAATAATGTATAAATCAATGCAAATGTTCATATTAACGGTGTGAGAGGTACATAAAAATCACATCTGTGTATTTAAAAAAACCGAAAGAATACACAAAATGGATTTAACGTCATACTAAACAGTGCAATTAGTACTATTTGTTGAAAACGTATGAAACAAAAAATTTGAGCAATTTTTGAGACAATGGCGTTTGAGTGTTTCTGAAAATGCGGAATTTTGTGCTCATTTTCACAAAAAAACTGTTGAATTTTCGAGAAATTTTATTCACCATTATTTAGAGCATATGTATACATCTTCTTCTTCTTCTTCCTTTCAGGGATTAGGCATGAATGCCTGTTCCGTCTTCACTTGCACTTCAGCTCCATCTCTTTCTGGGCCTCTCTACATCTCTCCTACCCTTCGGTCGGTATTGCATCACTAAGCGTGGAATTCTTTCTTCACCCATTCTTCCAATGTGATGTCTCCATGATTCTCTGTATTCCTCAATCTTTTCATTTATATTATATATATCCAGTTCTTTACGGATATCTTCGTTTCTTATGTGATCTTGTTTTATGCAACCTTTAACTTTCCTGAGAAATCTCATTTCCGCTGCTTGGATTTTACTTTTATCTCTCTCTTTTGCTATCCACGATTCACTTCCATACATGAGAACTGGAGCAGCCATTGTTTTATAAAATTTTATTTTGGTGTCTTTCCTTGTTTTGTTCTGAAGTGTTCGGTTTATTATGCCACATAGTGATTGAAATTTATTGGTCTTATTCTCTATGTCTTTATCTCTGTCATAACTGATCTCGCAACCAAGATAATTGAAACTAGAAATCTGTTCGATTACTGTATCGTCAATTACCATTTTTGAGCGAACGGGGTGTTTACCATAATGGGCCATAACCTTTGTTTTCTTTTTTGATATCCGGAGATTATATTCGAGCCCTCCCAGTAGATGTAGTTTGTATACGGCTTTTTGTAATTCGTCTTCACTTTCTTGCAGTATTGTTATGTCATCTGCATAAAGAATAACATTTAGATGTTTGTTCTTTAACTGGATTCCAGGACCCACCATACATTTCCATTTTTTAATAAGATCATCTACATATATATTAAATAGCGTTGGAGATAAACTACATCCTTGTTTGAGTCCTTCATTTGTCAAAATTTCTTCAGTTTTCTTCGTACCAGTGTTAATTATAATTTTTGTGCCCATATATAAACTTTTTATGGTATTTATTAGGTGTTCAGGATAGCCACTTTCACTCATTACATTCCACAATTTGACTCGATCCACACTGTCGAAGGCTTTCTCGAAGTCAATAAAGGCTAAATGGGTCTCCATATTGACTTCTCGTCGTTTTTCTAAAATCCTTTTGATACTAAAAATGTTGTCACTGCATGAGCGTCCTTTCCGAAATCCCGATTGTTCTTCTTGTAATTTAACTTCTGTAATAATTTTTAATCGAGTATTAATTATTTTTGCAAATATCTTATAAGCGACATTCATGAGACTAATACCTCTATAGTTCCCGCACTCATTTCTTTGACCCTGTTTAAAGATAGATATAACCTCCGTCGTTTTCCAGCTATTAGGTGTTTTATAGCTTTTCCAACATTCATTGTACAGATGAAGCAACCTAAAATCACAGATAGGTCCTGCATATTTTAAAAGTTCCATGTTAATACCATCAGGGCCACATGCATTCCTGTTTTTCATTGTTTTTAATGCTAACTTAAATTCTTCCAAGGAGATGAGGTCCACCGAACTGTTGTAACAGAGCTCTTCCTCTTGGGAGTCGATAGTTTCTGTACACCAAAGTTTTCTATAGTGTTCTTTTCATTGTTCTTCATTAATGATTTGTATATCTGCAACATCTTTCTGTGGCTTATTTAGATGCCGAAATACCTTATAAGCAAACATTTGCCTTCCATGTATATCGTTTTCTATATTACTTATAAATCTATCCCATGAATCGTAATGTGCAGATCTAATTAAATGTTTAGCATTATTCCTTTTTTGTATGTATTTCTCCCTTGCTTCGGGTGTTTTGTTTTGTAGGAAATTTCTGTATGCTATTTCTTTATCGTTTACCGCTTTTGCTATACAGTCGTTCCATATTCTCAGTCCTTTTGTTTTTCTATTCTTCTTTTTCTTTCCTATTGTTTCGCTTGCGGCCCTCTCTATACAATTCTTTATGTTTTGCCATTCTTCATCCACATCGTTAACAGTAGGTACACTTAATAGATACTGTTGTAATCGATTTTGATAAAATCGCTTGATACTTTCGTGTTCTAACAAGTACACTTTGAAGATTTCTTGACATGTCTCTTTTCTTGTCCTCATTTTCTTCCATTTTGCTATCATCGTGATAGATGCAATCACTAGGTAGTGATCTGAGTATATGTCACTTCCTCGGTGTACTTGGACATTCTCTATTTGGTTACAGATTTTGTCATTTGCAATTATATAATCTATAAGTGATCTGTGGCCTCTGGCACTCCAGGTGAATTTATGAATATCCTTTTTTCTGAAAAAGGTATTAGTAATTTTCAGCTGATTAAAAGTCGCAAATTGACGAAGTTCTCCGTTTCTATTCAAATGTTGTTCTCCAAATGCTCCCACAACTCCCGGGATTGGAATGTTACCAACTCTTGCGTTGAGATCGCCGCAGATGAGAACATGATTGTTCTTGTTGATTTTGCTTAACTGTTTTTGAAGTTCGTCATAAAATATCTTTGTGTCCTCTTTCCTTCCTTCTTCAGGAGCGTAGACACCTATCAGTATTAAATAACCTCTATCTATTTTAAATTTGCACGTGACGATTCTTTCATTTATAAAGGAATATTCCACTATCCTATGTTTCCACCTCCTATTAACCATAATTGCTACCCCACAGCTTGCCCGTCTGTTTTGGGTTACTCCACTGTATATCTGTATATCATTGTGTAATGGCTAAGATCTTTCGTGCCTTTCAGTTTCTTTTTCGTTTCAGTTATGACAGCTATATCAATCCCTTTTTCATTTAATTTGATATCTAGTTCATCTTCATTATTACATAGTCCTCTGACATTCCATGTGGCTAGTTTTAATCGTCCCGTAATACCGAATCGTTTATCCTTGACTCGCTTAAGTTGTCTCCGTAATCCATCCGGTTGTGCATTGTGAAGAGAGCCAGTAATAATAAGAATCCCCTGGCCGCGGTACGAGCGCTGCGCAGGTGAAGTTCAGTGATGGGGCTGCCACCTCACAGCTTCCGAACCAGCTGGGTGGTATTTTGGACCACCATTCCTAGGCGGATTGCCTTCACCGGACTAAGAGTTCCGCCCACCCTTTCGAGGGCAACCTTGCCATGTCGAAGATCTTTTCCGACAGAACTACCGTTCAGGCCCTCTTCATTGGGTCCTCTTCTGACACTGGTATCCTCTTCTGGAGTACTTCTTCGTCTCACCCCTCCCCTTCGACCTGCCCGGCAAGGGAGGCCCTGCCAGTAGCTACGCTACCACCGGTTTAGCTCTCAGGATCACGGGGGTACTCAAACTCCACCACCAACGTTAAGGTCACGTACTCCCTAGGTGGAGTATATGTATACATAAATACAATAATGTGAACAAATTGTCTCTAATGAAAATATGAGCTACGTGAGAGACAAGACAGAGAAAATCTTTTTTTGTTTTTGTTTTTAATTGAAAATATTGTACGCCATATTGCGAGGAAACTATTAAAATTTTGAAAACAATGTGCAAGACCTTAATGAAAGGAGTAATTATGGACAACAAATTTCATTTCAAGGGAAAATTTGTAATTTTTTCAGTTGTGGGAAGATTAATTAAAACTTTTGCAATTTTCGAAAATCCTGTTAACCGTGAAAATAGAACCTATTCCACTTTTATGAGTGTATTTTGCTCTGTTATTACAATAAATTTAAAGAAAAAATTTTGAGCAAAACTTTTGAGAAAATTTCGAGAATGTCCGTTGATATAAAAAGCCCCAAGTTTTAAAGAATGGTTTTCAAAATTTCAAAGCTTCAACTACAGATAGATGTTTCTTCAATTTGAAAAAAATCCTACGCATGGTTTAAGCGCTAGTAGTGTTCACAGACGGACAGACGGCAGGCGTTTCGCTTTCAATTGAGTTTTCGGCATCAAGAACCAACAAAATAGGGATTCTGGCTACATCACGTATTAGAGGACTTTTTTCTCTTAATTAAGCAAACTGCATTTATCCCCTTTTTCGTTATAAGGATCCGGCAATGAATTTTTTTGCCAAAAATCCGCCGTATTTTCGCGCAGCATTACATAACTTTCTCTACATTACGTATATTACTCCGTATATACGTAGGTATGCAAGAAAGTAAAAATGATATTTCATTAAAATTTGTCTCCTATTTATAATATACTCGTAGAACTGTGTTTAACATGCTCTTAATAATTCACTTCACCACAATAAGAGCCTCAGTTAATCCCATACTGCAGTTAAGTGGATCATTTTTTCGTCTACGTTTCTGCATCGCACGAAATTTGCTAAAACTTGAAAATTAATAATTTGTATTACTGTTTCTTATATTAACTTCATATTATTATATAATAAGTTTGGCTAACGTAAGATAAACAAATGCAAAAAAAAATAAATAAATAAAAAGCATATCTAGCCCAGTTAACCAAACTGTCCTGTATATCAACACGAGTAACTGGAGTTATTTTTTGACGTTAACTATCCACTCCACACAATATTGCATAGTGTAACTATTATGCACAATGTACTGAAATTACATATTATAATGTTCTAACCGAAGAGCTAGCAGTACGTTTTTTCGAAATTATGATTGATAAAAACTAATGGCGGCATGCATGGTAATAGTCATTTTTTTTATATTACTGCAACGCATTCTCCCTTCGTGTATCCTCTCTCCGATTACTCTTACTATATTTAATCACGCCCACACGTTGGGCGTCCAATGCAACGGAGTGCTGTATTCTCTACTCGTCACGTGCACTATCTTTGCCCTGCCTAGCTCTAACTTGCAATTGGGTGCTACAATACCTTCGCTTATCGGTTGCCCGTACCTCTGCTAGCTCGAATCATTATTCATATCCTACCTGGTCGTAGTCCGCGCGCTCACTCCATACGGAGTTGAGGTAAGGGTTTCGTTCGTGCCTGGGTCAAATTTTATACAACTATTGAATAAAAACACATGGATTCAAGGCAATCATGAGCCATGTGAGATGCTCATACATTTAATTTCGGATTTTCTTTGCTTATATCCTATCCATAAACAATCTGCCTCTCCGGCTTGCGAAACATGACAACACAAATACATAAACATACAGGAAAAGAAAATACAACCATACACACTGAAAATATAATACAAAAATCTCATGCATACATCAGAATGCGCATTCTGTCGTGACCCTTTTTTTTTATAATCCTATCCTTAACCTAATATCAGGACTTGGTCTTCGACAGAATTTTTCTTTAGACTTGCGCGTGAACAAACAACAAAAAAAAAACAGTAATTGCACAATTCGTGCCACTTCCCTTTTCGCAGCGATGTCACTTCCTGTCAGCGCCCGTCGTTGCTAGTTGTAACGTGCATTTTTCATGCACGCAGTCCCGCTCAGCTGCCATCAGATCCCAGATGCACTCGTCCATTTAAAAATTACCAAATGTATTTCCGTTTATTGTTCCTTGCATTAATCGCGTCTTCCCTAAACGTGACTTCTATTTTCTTTCGCGACGCATTTAGATTTTGCGACGCTCCTGTTTCCTGCGCCTAACTTGCGTGAATACTGTCCATGCGGATTTTCTCGTGAATTTCTAAATAAATTAAATTGAATTTTAGCTCGACCTAATCTGAACAACTGATGTTATACGACCGAAAATAACTCAAGAACTTCTGCACAACACTTCCGCGAAATTCCTCCAAAAATTTAACATAGCATCCAAACGCGTGCGATCCTCATCAAACCCGAACTCTTTCTGTCTGTAACACATTTTACATTGTTGGTCCACACAATCCAAGTGACTGTCTTTTTATCAAACACATGCCCATCACCATAAGAAATGTTCGAAAACGTTTACATTTTCACTGTTTTCGGGCATCTTGCGTCTTACTATCTGTTTCATAATTTTACTAGCTTTCATTTTGTAATCGTCACATTACCGAATTCCCCTTTCCTGTTTTCCTTTTTCCAAAAACCTTTATTTTTCGTCTTCTCAACTCGTGATGACGTCACTTACATTTTCAGTCGCTCCTTCAATTCTTTCTTAATCCGCTATGCTATGAAACTGGATAATAATTTATTCCGAGCCCTACATAAATTCCCCCGCGCCGTGACTAATTTTGCCCTGATCTAAATATTTTTCTCTATAATTTCTGAAAGTTTGGCCAAAATCCACCCAGGCATTCACCGGATATTCAATAAAACTCGTCTTGTATACTTCCAGAAGTACAACAATGGTTACCATGTCTTCAATCTTCGCCGTGTTATACATGCAATTTACACAATTTATGATATTTACGGAACCCGTGGCTCGAATAATGTGATTCTTGGTTTAAAATGTTCCTAAATTTGGGTTCTATTCACTGTTCATAACGCCTATTTCCGCCCCCTTTTGTTTTCTATTACTTTCCTAATAATTATTATTACGCGGCGCTGTTGTCTATTATTTATTTCATTATTAGTTCCTCTTACATAAAAGTTCCGTGTTCCATGCATTCTTGCGGGCTAGTCCCACAAATCGTTACATTACAATTGTTTGGTGATGGAAGCACCAGAATAACGTTCTTTAAAATACTATTAATTTTAACTTACGTTCATTGAGCAAAATAACTTCTTTACCGTGTGATAAGTTAAAGCCCTGATGAGTCCCAACGAAAAAAGTACGTCTTAATCCATTTATCAAGTACTTTATGCTAACAAATGAAGCTGAATAATAATGTTATCTTCTAAAATATTCTGATATTTCGATAGCAAGGAAGTCGTCGAATGATGACGTTAAGCGACAGTGTTGCGTAATATTCATATTTCCCACTTCTAAGGCAATATTCTGCGTCCGTTTATTTTCTGACTCCCAATTTACAATAAGAGATAGCGAACCTCCCCATCTCCGTTTTGATAGACTGAAACATTTTCTTGAGAAACTTCAATAAAATATTTCAATAGTCTTTAATTTTTTAAACTTAATTTAATTAATTTAAATTACTTAATTAATTTAAGTTCATTCCCTATTAACTTTGTAATTGCAGAATTACATGAATTCAAACGGATTGGTAAGGCTGTATTAGTATTTTTTGATATTTTGCGATTAAATAAAAAAAATAGTTCACGCATTGGTAGTGATGTAAATAACCGATAATAATATAACCGTATAAAACCGTTTTTATATATTTATATTATGAGACTTGAGATTTGAAATTAAACGTGCAATTTTTCCTCTTGCAGCCGTCGACACTGTCGCTTTTGGGGAAAGTGGCCTTCGCGACCTTTCCCGTTCTCGCAAAAGTGCCGGCGCCGCGAAGGCAACCTTCCCCAAATGCGACAATTGCAACGGTTGCTAATAGGAAATCTCGTACGTTTAGTTCAAAATCACATGTCTGAAAGTATAATTTTATACTCGATATACTATCAAAACATTAACGTATGTTACATCAATGCATTCGTCTATTTATGATTATCTATCGCTAGTGAAAAAAATATATGGTTCCATTTAAAAAATCAAAGATAATTAATTTTCTCGAAAACTAAAAATATTTCGAATTATATCTCTACCGCACATTACTTCCCCCATGATTCCGCATTGTTAAGCGAAAACTGCATTTCGATATCGGGAACTGTTTAGAAGTTATGAGGTGGCCCATAGTTCGTGGGACTATGTAATTCTATTTCTCAGAAACTTTTTATTACGAACTTTTCTATTTTCCAATAAACAAGCGCTTTTTACAACACTTATTTTTTTATTTAATAAATACTCATGTAAACATTGTTCCCTTTTGTAATTCAGTTACCCACCTCCCAGGAATGTTTCCGCGCTCAAATTTCGTTCGTTGCCCGCTGCAGCGACGATTTTGAGTGGCAGCACCCGCGAGGCATAAATAGGAACACGAATGCTCATGCGGGCAAAACTGACCGTCCTTGCTATAGATTCTGCTAGGATATTATTTGATTGACAGTCACAACTATTACGATCGCGACATTTTACAATCTTTTATTTTGGTTATCAATATTCCCTTCGAGATTCTGAATTTTTTCTGAAGCTTGGCATATTGTCAGTCCACTCTTAATGCAGGTATTCTTCAGCTCACCGATCGCAATAAAACGTGACTTGAACCACGAGTACTTGGAAACAGCAATCTAGCTTAAATCAAGAATAACATTGGCATCAGTTAAACCCCATTCCTAAAATACATTAACCAAATTATATAAGAAACAGTAAACTGATTAAAATGCAAACAAAATGAAAGAAAAAAATTAAATTAAAACTATAATGATAATAGGACGCACTATTTGGTAATCGCAATATTATAATAATTCATGAAATCCGCAGAAAGGTTTTCTACCCCTAAACGTTTTGTCCACACTAGGAAACGAACTCGCTTAGGTGCAGAGAGTTGTTACCATGTCCACTACACTATTATCTCCCCAAGAATCACAGCCCCTACGACACAAAAAATTTTGGACAGATTATCACATACTCATGAACGAGAATGAAGTTTGTTTAGAACTTTACGTGCAGTCTCACAGTCCGCGGTATCTACTAATGTTTGAAAGCGAGCAAGTGACCTCTCTGAGGGTCATTTCAAAACAAAGGCGCATGAGAGATGTTATGTCCTTGCCTTCAATGGAAATGGAAACAACGTTAATTAATGTAAGGAAGTATATGAATTTGGAATATATGCATTAAACAAACATTTTCAACGCGAAAATGCTCTCTCTCATTAAAATTAACTGAGCTCATACTTAATTTCCCATACCAGACATTAGAAATTTCTATCATTACATATCATTTATGTATAAGATCGATTATTACCAGAACAAATCATCAGATTGGTGGTATACTTCTCAATATTGTCTGTGAAAAGTATACAAATGAGTGTTATAATAAGAAAGAATGTTCGTCTTCCTAAAACATATGTATACTGTTTAGTTGCATGTCTTATTTCTATATTTAAATGTGTTACATTACAATGTAAACAAAACTCTTATTCGTTCATTATATTGAATTTAAATTATTTTTCACAATTTAATACACGACAAGAGCGTGTTCCCACAAAAGAGAGTAACGAAGCATTCTCCAGGTGAGGGAAGTGTTATTGGATTGGTGCCACATTCTACAGACTCCGCCTCTTATGCCTTTTAAGGCCAGGAGAATAGGGGAATCTTCCGAGGCTAGGCCACTTGAATTACTAGAAGAGCCAATGAAAAGTGTTGCTTGCCTTAGAGTTGAGGATTGCTCAAGCCCGGTGTCAAATATACATTATTACTCTTTAAATTATTGACAAATGAGACTTTATTGAATTCCTCTATTGATATATTCATTACAGGTAAAAATGTATGGTTCTATTTGAAAATTCACATGTGATTCAATTTCAACAAAATTAAAAATAACTAGTGAGAACCCGTCAAAATTTGACGGTGAGATCTGAAATAAGTGTAAAATACTGTACCCAGACTAATGTTCACAATATATTGCATTGTTTGGATCTTGGGGGTATAACAAAGATATTCTGTGATGAGTTCCCAAAATTTTGAACACGTATGGCCCATGACTAGGTGGCAATGCAATATCGGCACAAAAGATATAGCACTATTATACTGAAGGATATTATTTCTAAAGTTTTTTGATGTGTCATCATCTCCTATAAACAACTGTTTGATTTCTTCTGGCATATTGCTCGAAGGTATACTTATTTTCCCATTTAAGCAACACAGAGTAAATCGTTTGCAGAATTTCTCTCACATAGAAAGTACAAAGCAGAACAAAACTGACATTTCATAGACAATGACCCAATAGAAAGCGAAATGGCCTCATTATCACGACACCTACGCTGACTTTCTCTTTCCCTGCGTCCAGTTAATGTATGTTTGCGTCTTTTGGGGCGCGTGGAACACGATTCGGAATTCGACAAAACCTGAAAACAACTTCACTAAAGTACAACCGAGCAAAACCAACTGTGCGAATGTTCTCTACAAAATACATCACAGAAGCAAATACATGCAAACTGTCAACACCACAATACAATTATTACACTGAAACAAAACCTTTATGAATTGTAAACAAATCTCAACAATCAAAACAAAATATCAAGCAGCGTGAACTCACATCTATGCACTCATGTATATCAATTTTGAAACTGCCACCCTTTGAAAGAAAACAATTGACTATTGATAAGCGTACTATTAAAGAATGATTTAATTAATTAATTTACACCGTAAATGTTGGCGAAACAACACAAACAATATCTGATAACACATCTAGGGATCATATTCTTTAATTTAAAAGAAAAAATACAACAATCGGTTCAGTAGAAGCTCTAAACGAAGCCATGGCAGAATACCTTATTTTTTAAAATATATAGATACACAGAATATATCTGCTGCTTAAAACTGGCTTCGTGGAATAAATATGAAAATGATCTATCATCACACCGCTCTGTCCAAAAGCATTTTGCACAATAATTTGTTGATAATGGATTTCCTCGCTAGACGTTACACATATTGGCATACACTTCGCACCACTAAATAGAATGCATCCAACCACAAAGAAATCTTCAAATTTGCAGCACAACAGTTAGTCTCAGCGTTTTGAAATTTGCCAAAGAATTTATTTATAACACAGACGAATCAAAATAACCAAACTACTGTTTCAACGATACATGAAGAATAGAAATTAAATTTCGAAAGTTAAAAAAGACTCATGAGCAATAATTTTCACCGATTTGTCGTAAGTCACAAATCGTTAATACAATTTAATCAACAATTTAATCTTGCTTTCGCAAGACACTACAAAACTATATGAATTTTATACTTGACTGCCAAGATCGAATGAATTGGGGGTTGGAAACAAGTGAGGGTTGGCATCAGACGCTAAGATCCTATAAACAATTGCGTATCTCCAAAACGAAAGACGATAGCTCCGGTTGGATTGCGGAATTATGCATCTTGTGTAAAGGAATTGAGATGAGAGAATAAAGAAGAATTGCAAAATTTGTAAAATTATAAACAATTTCCAATTTTTGCTTTTCTAAAGTGAGAAGGGTTTTCTGATGTCGAAAAAAACGAAAACTGCGAATTAACAATTTTGCAACAATTAACAATTTTATAAACAATTACGAAATGTGCTCTATTCCTGCCGGGGTGTGTCCTTAAATTGTCCCTGATTTGATGATAGCAAAATAACAATTTTGACATGAGATGCAAATTAATTGCTTAATATCTAGTTTAATTGTTACGTTAATGATAAATATACAGTTGGTCTTTGAATTTTACTTTCTTTTATTGAAATGGTTCCCTAGACGTCCTAACGATTCGAAAAAGACAGTATTTTGCATTTTGCAAATGTAATATACATATGAACAATTGAAAATATGCAATTATAACCGTTTTTCTTATCTCAATATTCTGCAGTAAACTGGTCATTTGATAAAGTTCATAAATTGTGTTTGGACAAGAATATTCGAAATTAAATGTGTATAAGAACGTAATAGTACTAAAATTAGTGTTATTTTATCTGATATCAATGTAATTTCTTCAAAAAGAATTGTGTTAACAGTGGTTAAGTACTATGTGTTCATATATATTTCAATGAATTTACTTTCATGTTCATACAAGTGTTTCATCCATGTATTTTTTAATTTGAAAATACTTCCATATGTGAACTAGCGGCGCCCGCCATTTTGTACTTCGTAATTTTGTTAGGGCACTCCCACCTGCGTTGACATTGGCTACGATGGTTTGTGAGGCTCCGCCTGCGAAAGTTCGTCATGACAAGGGCTGGCCAAGCCGTGCAAAAGCTGAACTTAGCCGCAGACGGCCGCGATCAATTTATGTTTCCAGTACTGTACATAAATTATCCTACAATGAATTATCACATACGAAGAAGAAATGATAGATCAAATTTTGTACCTCCGAGCGGTCGATGAATTACGCTCAGTGGTACATACTTTGCACCATCGACCCAACAATATAACCTGTCGTTGTTGGAATAGCGGCCCATTGTTCCCCCAAAGCAGTCGTTTCGTAGCGACGGGCGCCTTCAGAGCACAAAATGGGCAGACTGCTGCGCAGACTCAGGCGCTGGGGCTCTGTGCTGCTGCGCGGGTGCAGAGGGTTGAACTGCGCACGCAGGCGCACCCTGACCTCTTCGGAGGAAGGTGAGTGCGCAGAGCGAGAAGCTGCGAGAGCGAGTGCAAGCGACAGCTGCAATCCTTGCAATGGTGCGCTTGTCCTCCGCAGGAGAGGAGGAGGAGGAGGCAGTGTACGGCGCTCCGAGGGGCGCGGGCCGGGAGGCGGCGGAGGCAGCCGCGGAGCGGAGGCAACGCGCGCTCTCCTGCGGCGGCGACCAGGCGAACCTCGCGCTCGCCACGAAAGGAGCCATGCACATGATTGATGCAACAATGATGAACAGAAATGCAATATTTACTATCTTTTACGATGCATCCATTGAGATTGATGATATAATTTACAACTTTGCGGGCATACAAAAATTTAAAATTGATAGAATCAATTTGTTCGCAACTGAAATATTTCGAATCGGTGTCGTTGAATTTCGTGAAATGTATTAGTTTCTTTTAATAATGAATAAAAATTGAAAATCTATTCGATGAATTTCATTTCCTTGGTATGTTAGCAGATCCTGTTGATGTTTTCACGAAATAATACATTACTAGATTGTTATTAATTCTAAGATTTATTAATAAATACTGACGTTATCTTGGGAGTCTCCTCGTTCAATGTGACGAAATCTTTTCAGTTTAACCATGTGTAGGTAAACATAGTTTGTGCGTGGAATACGTTTGACAGACAGGCGTGTGATTGCAGAAGGAGGATTCATCACAAACATGATATTTACGATATATTTCGTTGGTCGGATGATCATCGACAGTACTCATATTTTAGTCGGCATTCACAAATTTGTAATTCTGAAAGTAAAACTGTAAGCGGTGGAAGTAGTACGCATTTTGATAGTGCAGTTTCTTGAAAGGTATTAAATGTATTATATCCAACTTAAAAATATGATAATAACTTCGATAGTTTCATTTGCTATTTAGAATGAAAATAATCCTCTTAAATTAATATGAGCGATTTTCACTTCTATTGCCATTCAGGCAACCTCATTGAAAATTGTTTTCGGCACACTGTCTGCAATCCTTCTCAGTCATCAACCACCGAATTTATTGTTATATTCTTTGGGATTGGTAGTTTTACCTTTAGTTCTTACTTTTTAACATGTTTCTTAATTTTTTATAAATAAATAAATAAAAATAAATATAGCCTGAGAATCCCTGGGTGTGCAAGGGCCTTTCCTTATGGAGGATTGCTCTTAGTAATATTCCCACAACTGAGCAACATTTGCGTGTCTTACAATTATTTTCCTACAATTATTTACACTGGACAACGTTCTCAATGTTACACTTCTGTCTCTAATTCACTGTTACACTGCGATATACTCACTCTTGTGCTACAATAGTACTGATAATGGAATTCATCTGGAAACGTATATATCTAATTACACTCTACTACTTGATCTTTGTCTTTATTTTCTCCTGCTAAACATTTTCCGCAGTATTGTCTGTCTCTTGTCACATACACTTCTGTTATTGTCTCATATAACGTTACTGTTGTGCTGTTATTCTGATTTCTACCACTCGATAATATGCTCCACATCCAATTTACTGTTTCGTTTCGGAGCTCTAGCGTTTCTATACACACATTCAAGACACTTCCATTTTTCACAGTATCGCGCTGTCCGCGACCACAGGTTGCCTGCAACTTCCTTTATCTCATCGGCCCATCATCTTCTTGTTCTTCCTTGTAGTAGTAGTACTTCGAGTATTTTACACCATAAGGCGTTTCTCGCATTCCAGTTTTCATTTGAGTCTGTCATTGCAGTCATCCGCAGTTAATCCTCTTCAAGCCATCGCCTTCTCCACTCCTTCCTTTAAAAGCATTTCTGGGTCTTCCTGGTCTTCTGTGCGATGTTCTTCATCCATTCTGTTTAAGTGACCATACCATTTAAGCATTTTAATTTATATATATAATACGGAGTGTCTCTGCAGCTGTCACCGTGTCTCCGCTCTCAGTCTCCACGCCTCTACATTTGACCATAGATTTTCCTGCATTTCTCTTGCCGTCATAGCCTCTCGCGTCCCCTGCTGCCATGCAAGTCTGGGTCTTCCTCTCTTCTGTCTTTCTGTCGGTACCCATTGCAGGACTCGTTTGACCATATTTCGTCTGTCATTCCCATAACGAGAGAAAAAACAAATCGTTTGGTACGGGCACGTTATGCATTTTAATTTTAATGGTATCAATAATGTTGTAACTGCTTTTCATCTTATTTCTTTACTTCTTACTTTTTCTAACAATAACAATTTACAGCTTCTTCGCCAATAGTCCATTTCCATTTCTGTAAGTTTATTCTCATTACCTTTTCATATTTCCAAACCTTCAGACCCATGTGTGGCAATAATCTCTACAATTGTCTTACATAATCTCTCTTTAACAATTTTGCTCAACGTTTGATTTCGTATTAAAGGACGCAAATGCCTTATAGCAACTTTCCCTTTTGATATTCTACTTGAATATGTTGTATACTATCCCCATTTGCTGCTATTTGAGTACCTAGATAGGGTACATTCTGGCGGGATTTCAATTCTGGTCCGTTGGGTACACACAGTCTTGGCTTCTCCTCCTATAACCAGATATTCTGTTTTATTAAAATTTAATTTTAGCCGCGAATTTAAGTACTCTTCATGGAGTATTCGCAACATAAACAGAACATCATTTTCCTCCTTAGCAAAGATGACTTGGTCGTCTACATAATTAAGATAATAGAGCATGTAATCTTCAACGTTTACACCCAGTTTACAACATTTTCTCCTCCAATTTTTTAAAGCTTCAATTAAATATAATTTAAACAGAGTAGAAGCTATGCTACACCCTCTTCGTAAACCTTAATTTACAGAAAATGGTTCAGAAAGGTTTCTTCCAATTTTAATTGGACTTACATTAGAGCTGTAGCGGTATTTAATAGTTTTCATCTTAACATTTTTTTCTGCATTGCCATCCAGAATTTATTTAATGGAACTGTTTCATAGGCTTTTCTTAAATCTATGAATATCAGGTGAGTTTCTAAATTATTAGTAAGCTGTTTGTCGGTCACTAGTCTGATGCTGAAAATATTTTACTCGGTCTGGGTGGGCGCGGGCCGCGAGCTGTGCAAGAGCCGGCAATGTGTTGCCGTACAGAGGCCGACTCAAGGACGAGTCGTAGGTGGGTTGCGGCGCTTCACGCCATCTAATGCTTGAGATTAGTGCGTAGTGGTGTGGTAGCCGTAACGGGAAATTACTCCGTGTAGGGGTATTAGTAATTACGTTATTTTGTAATAAGGTGGTGGACTGATAATAAACCTCTAAATTACTAAACCCACACTCGTCTGTGTTATTATTGCAACTGCATGACGCCACAGACGACGGAGTGATAAAATGGTGATAAAATGGCAGCGACCTGTGTAGTGCACGCCTGAGGTTGGCGTCGCCTGCACGAACCACGTCTGGGGAGACACGCGCAGTGAAAGCAGGCCGATAAGGGGCTCTAGCAAGTCCACGGGTGACTTTGTAGGCACCGAGTGTGTAAACGGGGCCGTATTGTAGGTGCGGTGTATGTTTCACCTAGCACCACGTGGCGCAGTCCGGAGTGATAAAATTAGGAGGCGCGGCGTGCAATGCCAAGCCAAAGTTAGGGCAGAACAATTCGAGAATTAGAATCATAGGACGGGACGCGTAAGTTCGCGCACATAAATGTGAGTGCGGAGTGACGGCTTCAAGAAAGAAGTAGACGGACAGGAAGGAAGGAAGTCCATTACGACCTAATACGAGCACGACTTCACCGAACCCGAGAGAACCAGCATCGAGCACGCGAACAAGCAAGCGGCTTGCGGACAGCGGAAACCAGGGTAAGTACGTTTCTGCAAAGTTCGGCATTGTTTGGGAGTCATGGCATACCTCAGCAGATTTAAGAAGGGGGGATGATTAGGATTGCCAATGATCTGGGAATTAGGCTAGACGGGACCGAAACAATCCCTAATCTGAAAAATTTAATTATTAGCCATGAGGATTATGATCCAGATTTTATTGAGGGATTAGGCGAGCAGCATTGTAAAGATATAGAGAGGGAGGAACAGGATAGGAATGAGAGGGAACGGGAGGGAAGAGATAGAGCAGAACGGGAGAGGGCGAGGAATCAGCAGGCAGAGCTAGAACGCTTACGAATTGAAGCGAATATAGGCGGAGCGCGTTCGCAAGAGAGCTCCGAAACACGTGTAGAATAGCATGGGGAGGCGATTAAAATAGGCCAGATTATAGGCAGATTTAGAGGGGAAAATGACCATATTACGGCGTATTTGAGCGCATTTGAGTACCAATGTAGGCAGTTAAAAATAAATGAAAGTGAATGGGCAGTTCATTTAATAAGTTTACTTCCCTCAAAATGTAAATAATTGGATTATTTTAGATGAGCAGGAAGAAGAGTAGACTTATGATGTATTAAAGGCAAAATTGTTAGAATTGTTCCGATTTGATGCAGAGAAATTCCGTCAATTATTCACTAAACATAGTAAGGGCAGTAATTCTACATGGGGCATATTCGCGAGAGAACTGTTGAATTATGCGAGAGAATGGGTGTCGGGATTACGCGTTGATATGTTCGATGCTTTATTAAATCTACTCGTCACTGATCAAATGAAAAGGAAGGTGTCGTGGGAAATACGGGATCATTTCGTTGATACGTGGGCGGAATTTACAAACCCGATCGAATTAGATAAGAAATTGGATGCGTATGAGAACCATAGACAAGGCTGGAGAAGCCGGGTTCTTTCCATACAAAGCCACGGGAGCCAGTCGAGGTTAAGGCACAGGCAGTAGTTCCTGCCGAACCCGAGAAACCGAGTTCTAGGAGCGGGGCGTCGAGTAAATCAGTGGCTCGTTCAGAATTCGATAAGCCATTTATTAGGAAATGTTTTGTTTGCCAGTCTTCGAAGCATCTAGCTAAGCAATGTCCTAATAAGAAACCAGAATCAATCAACCATACATGTGAACCGGATGCTAGAGAGCTTCTAAAACAGCATACTGTAATGGGAACCGTGAACGGCGTAGGAACAATTGTTCTTTTTGATTAGGGAGCTACGTTCGATTTAGTTAGCGAGAATCTGGTTAGCGAAGAACAGTGTACGGGAAAAACTATCTGGATTAGTCAGCCATTGGATAGGAGCGCCAAGAACTTGCGGGTGGCGCAGATCGATTTAGAAATTCCGAGCGGGCGCGTGGTTACACGAGCCGCCATTGTACCCTGAGAATGTGAGCTCGAATATTACATATTGAGTAATAGGATGATTTCGCTCTTAGAGGAGATTAAGGACGGTTTTGTGGAACCACAGATGATAAATATGGTGGAATCTAGAGCTAGGGCGGCTAAGAAGGAGCATAGGGAAATTTCAGAGCAGGCGGAGTCGCCGCAACTTGACCCAGTTACGCACGTAGGCGCGCAAGTGCAGAGTGAAGGGAATTCAGTAGATGACCAGGAGCCCGTAGAAACCGTAGAGATAGGTTACGAGATCGAAAACGAACTACCGGAGGAAGTAGTAAATTTATTAAAGATAGATGCGACTCAGTTTTGCGCGGCTCAGAAGGAGGACACTGAAATCAGACCGATTTATGAATTGTATAAAGAAATAAATACAGAGCCAGGGAAGGACTCATATTTTGTGCGGAATGACATTCTCTTTAAGAATCCTCAATCGAAGAAAGGCGAGAAGTTCGAGATGTTGGTAATTCCGAAGGTTTATCGAGGAGCAGTTTTGCGTGTTTGCCACGAAACAGCTTCTTGCCATCTAGGTTGCTCTAAATCAAAATCGTGTATGTCGCGCTATTTTTATTGGCCCAATTGTTTCCAAGAGTTTAAAAAATTTGTAAAAACCTGCGATAGCTGTCAGAAGGTAGGCCATGCCGGGGACAGAAAAAAGGCTCGTCTAGTCATTGTGCCAACTATTAGGGAAGTGTTTTCGAAATTAAATTTAGACACTGTAGGCCCATTTCCGCCGAGTAATTCAGGGGCTAAATATATATTAACTGCGATCTGTGTAGCTTCAAGGTACCCCGAGGCTATTCCAATAAAAGATTTGCAGACGAGCACCGTCATCGATGCTTTGTTAGAATTGTTCAGTCGAATGGGATTTCCTCGCGAAATTCAGACAGATCAAGGAACTTGCTTTACGAGCAATCTTATGACAGAATTTGCAGAGAAATTTGGAATACGGGTAATACACAGTTCGGCATATCCCCCGCAAAGCAACCCGGTTGAAAGAATTCATCGAACTATGAATCGCCTATTCAAAATATTGTGTCTAGACGCAGGAGGCGATTGGGAGACTAATCTGCCGGCAATATTATTTGCCATGCGAACATCAGTTCATGAATCGTTAGGGTATACGCCAGCTGAATTAGTATTCGGAAAGAATTTGAGAACACCCGTAACACTA
Organism: Teleogryllus occipitalis; assembly: GCA_011170035.1. Lineage (NCBI taxonomy): Eukaryota > Metazoa > Arthropoda > Insecta > Orthoptera > Gryllidae > Teleogryllus > Teleogryllus occipitalis. Next base: position 64,233 of record BLKR01010004.1, read on the forward strand.
TTGTATGAGAATATTGCAGGAATCGAATCTGAGAATAATTCAGTCACAGCATATGTATTTGAATTGATAAATAAATTAAGGCACATCCGAGAAACTGCGCACCGGAAACTCTCGAGTGAACAGCAGAAAAGGAAGCTGTGTTACGATAAGAAGGCGATTTCGCGGAATTTTGATGTAGGAGATAAGGTTCTGATCTTTGCGCCGAATAGGACAAAGAAATTATCAGTGCAGTGGATGGGACCGGGAGAAGTTATTGAGAAGGTATCGGAAGTGAACTATGTCGGTACCTACCTTACCGAACAAAAGTACCAGGAAGGTGTATCACGTCAATATGATGAAGGCTTATCATCAGAGAACGGAATATGTGAACTATGTTACAGAAGGGTAAGAACGGTGGGGAGGAGACGGTTGACGCAATAGATAAGTACGCTCTCAAGTTAGAAGCAGGCGATTTCGACGCGGAATCCATGCTCGTAGGTACCGACGCGACACCGGAAATGCACGAGAAGTTGAAGAATTAAATAATAGAATATAGAGATATATTTTCGGATAAGCCAGGTTTGACCGATAGGGCCGAAATGGACCTTGAACTTGTAGACAGCACGGTGAAGGTTAGAAGTGCGCCTTACCGCCTGTCTATGCGACAAAATAGAATTCTGCAAGAAGAAATTGACAAAATGTTACGCGACGGGATCATTGAATGTTCTGAATCTGATTTTGCTTCGCCCATGATATTAGTGGAGGCTCCAGGTAAGAAGCCTCGGCCTTGTATCGATTACAGAAAATTGAACCAAGTCATTAAGACAGAATATTTCCCACTGCCCAGTTTAGACGAAAGAATAGAAACTGTAGCAGCAGCGAAAATCACATCAACATGTGATCTGAGCAAAGGGTTTTGGCAGGTAAAGATGACGGTAAGAGCACAGAGATATGCTACTTTCTGTACTAAATTCGGGTGTTACACACCACTGCGAATGCCGTTTGGGATCAAAAATGCTCCATTCGTTTGTAGCAAATTGATGGCGGCGCTATTCAAAGATTGTACAGATTTTGCCATTCCGTATATGGATGACATTGCCATATTTAGCAATACGTGGTCAGATCACATACGCCACTTAGGAATAGTGTTTCGAATATTGAGAGAGGCGAAATTACATGTTCAGCCAGCAAAGTGTAAGTTTGCTCGCGGGACTGTAATGTTCTTAGGGTATGAGATAGGCAGTGGCCTTATGAAGCCAAATGAATCAAAAGTCAGCGCGATAAAAGAGTATCCGCGGCCGACTACAAAAAAGAGGTTAGAAAATTTATAGGACTAATGTCTTACTATAGGCGATTTGTGCCGAGATTCTCAGAGAAATCGGCGGTTCTCACGGATTTGTTAATGGGAAAACCGCGCGAAGGAAAAATTGCATGGTCACAAGAATGTGAAAATTCATTTTTGGAACTGCGAGAAGCTCTGTGTCATGAATCGGTAATTCAAGCGCCGGACTTTAACAAAGAATTCTTGATGCAATGTGACGCATCAGCAAGAGGAGCGGGAATTGTTCTTTCTCAGATTGATGATAACGGTAAGGAGAACCCTGTGTTCTTCTTAAGTAAGAAATTCTCTCCTCCAGAAATGAAATTTTGTACATCAGAGCGTGAGTGTGCTACGATAATTTAGGGCTCAGAGAAACTCAAACATTACTTAGATTGGAATGTGTGTCTAAAGGTGGAAACGGATCACAATCCTCTGGTATGGTTACAGAAATGCTCAGGGAAATATCCTAGGTTGTTGAGATGGTCATTGGCAATTCAGCATCTCAATATTGTAATTAAATATAGGAAAGGTAGTCAGAATATCAATGCGGACATTCTAAGTCGCATGTATGAGAATGAACCCCAAGCAGTGTCCGAAATTGCAGAGAGACATACGTCCCTTGGCAACGCGCATGTAACACAGGCAGTGCGGACACAGTGAACCAGTGCAAATTGAACAAACAACTATGTGCTGTGAGCCACGGCATAGGAAACAGTGTTGTTTGCAGTTTTTTCCCTTTCTTTTTTCTTTCTCCAGAAGTGAAAGTGAGTGAGCCATCAAGAAAGACTTGCAGAAATTAAAATTAGAAAACATAAACTCTTGAAAAGTGTATTCATTCAAAAGAAGAGAATTTGTATATAGTAATTATTTAATGGTTTTAAAACATTGTGAATATTTGTTGTAAATAGTTGGATTGAGTGTCTAATGAATTTTTTTGTTGTGCTATGTGGAAGGTATTGTATATTGTTGATGTGTGTGTTTTTATTGGTAACGCAAAATTATGAAGTTACTAGGAGTAAATTCTTGGCTACCACATCGTGGGAGTAGAAAGATTACATAATAACGTCATTGTTGTAAATAATTAAAACCACATTAAATTAGTTAAGCCGTTGTAAAATGCAGTAGATTGGGTAGGTTAGTAGGGCCTCCAAAAACTTAAAAATGATTGTGAATCAGCTAGGTTAGGCGCAGTTGTGTACCATGTGAGCCAAATGGTCTAGGGTTAATGTTGTTGAATTTTCGTCAGTGTTGTTTCAACTGCGACGTAAATTCTCACATGGGTATATAGGAGTTTGTAGCGTCATGCACAAACGTATTTGTAACGAACGGCCGCGTGGCATAGGCGACGCTAAGGCGCCATGCGTTAGCCTGTGTTTAGGAGCGGATGTGACGTCGGCGGGAAACCATAGGAGGCAGCGAGGTGGGGGGAAAGGCGAGCGTCAGCCCTGGCGAGCGGCGAAACGCTCTCTTGGTTACGAGCCGCGGTACGGTACGGATCGGACGGTCTGGGTGGGCGCGGGCCGCGAGCTGTGCAAGAGCAGGTAATATGTTGCCGTACAGAGGCCGACTCGAGGACGAGTCGTAGGTGGGTTGCGGCGCATCACGCCATCTAATGCTTGAGATTAGTGCGTAGTGGTGTGGTAGCCGTAACGGGAAATTACTCCGTGTAGGGATATTAGTAATTACGTTATTTTGTAATAAGGTGGTGGACTGATAATAAACCTCTAAGTTACTAAACCCACTCTCGTTTGTGTTATTATTGTGTAGCGTCGCGTGGTTCGGCGCCGCTGCGTCTGGCCGCTTCGGGGAAACCCGCCCTAAGTCGAATGTAGAATGGGGGTCAAGGGCGGCGGAGCCACGCCGCGCCGGCTGGAAAGCCCCGTAAGTATCCCGGCTGGAAAATCCCTGAAAAGGACGCGCGCGGACGCAAGTTTAAGAGATGTCGGTTGCAGCCTTGGAAGGGCTGGCCAGCGCGCCGTATGACGCCCGCTGCTTGTAGGGTGGGAGCGAGCCGACGGATATTTGAGGCTGCGCTGACAGGCGCCTCGCGGGATACGCAGGGTGTCGAAAAACGAGAGGTATCTCCAGTGCTATCATTGCACGTGATCTTCAGGTCGAAGATCGGTTTGGCGACAGGCCATGTAACTGGTGTAGTTACGGGACTCTATGTCCGACAGCTTCGCACCTCGCGTTGCTTTTTGCTGCTTCCGAAGCAGTAGTTCTTGGCGAGGCCTTGGGACGGTCGCGGGGTTTCGCGGCTAAGAGAACTGAAAGGTTGCCAAGGGGTTTGATTTTTGTATTATAATCTTTATACATTAATTGTAAATATACTGTAAATATATTGTAAATATCAATCAGAACAGTCGTCTGTGTTTTTCATTCTAGTACGTCACAATTGCAACTGCATGACGCCACAGAATTAAATGGTATGGAAGACACCGTTAGCTAGCCGGTAGAGTCGAACAAACGTCTCTACACATTTTCAAAGAATTTAAAAATTTTCTTTTCTAGGGAGATGAGATTTTTTGTATCATGCGGTTCATACCTTAATATCCTGTGTGATTAATTTCAAGAGTGGTTTTCACGGTAATCTCCGGACAAGTTCAAAATTGACCGCTGCGTCTTCTATGATACCTTAGATACAAAGCGTGGTGTCGCGGCAGTAGTTGTATCTTGTTGAGAAGCGTCCTGTAAGTCGTCGATAAATTAATGTTTTGAAATATAAAATAAATGCCTCAAAGTTAATGTCGCTAAGTAAAATCAATATAAGAGTGCTGGATATAGAGTGATGTTTCATTTACCCAAAGAGGAAAGGTCGAATACAGGCAAATACTGTGTTAGCTGAAAAACTACATTATGTGTACAGACGTTACATTTTGCATTAACGGAACTTCCGGATGATGTCGATGTCGAAATATGTACAATTTTTAGATTGTAATCTACAAATTGATTTTTTTGATATCCAATTTCATTTTTGGAAGGTCCACTTTCTGAGTTTCTGAGTCTCCACTATAGAGCAGGCGGGGTCAGCAGCATACAGAAGAAGATGTAAGATTTCGATGTAGATGCAAAATTGAATTGACTAATTGATATTTTATGCAATTCATTATCAAGTATATAACAATAGGCCGTTCTGTTAAAATCGCGCCTGACCATATTAGAATGTTTGTTAACCCAAGTGCTGCATCGTTCAAACCTATATATTACGTAACACACTGTTTACATTTTCGGGGTTCAAAGTTGTATTACCCAGGGACGATCCCTTTAATATGCCTGAAACGTTTAAAACAATGATTTACAAGTGCGGAGTGTTCACACGGGTCCAACTATTTAATTATAAAGCCAAAACCACTTCAACTTATTTCAAAGAAGAAGGAGTTAAATGCCGTCCTGGATGGCCGAGATGGCTAAGAGCGAGTACCGACTCAGCGCTTCGGTCCGAAGGGTCACGTGTTCGAGTCCCGCCTTGGGCATGGCTGTTTGTCCCTTGACTTTTTGTGTGTTGTCGCGGAGGGCCTCGCCTTCTGCTGACCCCAGATCAGAGGAGCCCGCAAGAGTGTTTGTCTAGTGTATGGTCCAATATGCGTCCCCTCGGGACGTAAAAGCAACCGGCTGTCGGCTGGATAAACGCCCTAGGGAGAAGGAGTAAGGATAAACGCCCTAGGGAGGATTCACATTAAAATGCAAAAATGTTGAATTTTCCTAATTTTGTTATGATTAATGGTTAAACTTGAATCCTTTTGTCAAAATAATACAATATTTAAAGATATATTTTTATGGTAAAGTACGCAATATGTTTTATGGTTAAGCACACAATAATAAGTTTCTACATATTTTATTAAAATGCCTGTGATCTTTCGGGCGTACATTGCGCGGGCAGGCTCTCTTATGTCGGACAAGAGTTACCACTAGATCACTTAAATATATTGTGAATGTTAATTGGCGTTACTTTACAATTTGTTTGAATATGGCAACTATAAAAAAAATATTTGTGAGAGCCAAACTTGTGACATACATGTTACGGGGCAATGTGCCGAGTGTTGTGTGCGCAAGTAAGGCATCCTCAGTTGACGACGGAGGGCTGTAAGCTCAGATATAAAACTCGTCCACAATTTTTGCGTATTGTTTCTCTTTCCATACGCAGGAAACATCTCTCTCTCTTGGATAGAAGACAATATAACCCGAGTGACAATTTTACAGAGCGGTGAAATCGGAATCTGTCGTAAGTCACAAGACTCGTTTGTTTCTGAGGCAAAACTACGAGTGGTTTCGTGAGGTTGTTGCTCGCTAGACATTGGTACAGCAAAAACCACCGCGGAGGAGTCCAATAATAATTATATACTGGTGTATTAAGGCAATGAAATTCATTTTCCGTCTTCGATGTTTTCTCCGAGAGCTAACGTTATTTCAACTCACCACCGTTTAAGCCAATAACCACTAACTACGACACAGGAGGCTCGTTGTTTTGACAATGACTATGAGCTTTCTGCCGACGAGAGGGTTTGATATTTTCTACTGGTGAACAATGAAGAAACGATAACTCTTGAACGTCGATTACCTCTTTCAAGCACGCGATCATCGGAAAAGTTTTTGCACTAGTTGCACAGGTCGGACACCGGTTCACAACAACAGCTGACAAAAAACTACCTTGTAGATATTATCAAAAAGAGCTTCTCAGGTGTACTGCAGGCTTTTATCATGCCCTTATCTTCCGGTGCTTTAATCTTTAACGGTGTTACATAAATTATCCTACCATGAATTAACACATACGAAGAAGAAATGATAGCTCAAATTTTGTACCTCCGAGCGGTTGATGAATTACGCACCGTGGTACATATTTTGCACCATCGACCTAACAATATGACCTGCCGTTGTTGGAATAGCGGCCCATTGTTCCCCCAAAGCAGTCGTTTCGTAGCGACGGGCGCCTTCAGAGCACAAAATGGGCAGACTGCTGCGCAGACTCAGGCGCTGGGGCTCTGTGCTGCTGCGCGGGTGCAGAGGGTTGAACTGCGCACGCTGGCGCACCCTGACCTCTTCGGAGGAAGGTGAGTGCGCAGAGCGAGAAGCTGCGAGAGCGAGTGCAAGCGACAGCTGCAATCCTTGCAATGGTGCGCTTGTCCTCCGCAGGAGAGGAGGAGGAGGAGGCAGTGTACGGCGCTCCGAGGGGCGCGGGCCGGGAGGCGGCGGAGGCAGCCGCGGAGCGGAGGCAACGCGCGCTCTCCTGCGGCGGCGACCAGGCGAACCTCGCGCTCGCCACGAAAGGAGCCATGCACATGATTGATGCAACAATGATGAACAGAAATGCAATATTTACTATCTTTTACGATGCATCCATTGAGATTGATGATATAATTTACAACTTTGCGGGCATACAAAAATTTAAAATTGATAGAATCAATTTGTTCGCAACTGAAATATTTCGAATCGGTGTCGTTGAATTTCGTGAAATGTATTAGTTTCTTTTAATAATGAATAAAAATTGAAAATCTATTCGATGAATTTCATTTCCTTGGTATGTTAGCAGATCCTGTTGATGTTTTCACGAAATAATACATTACTAGATTGTTATTAATTCTAAGATTTATTAATAAATACTGACGTTATCTTGGGAGTCTCCTCGTTCAATGTGACGAAATCTTTTCAGTTTAACCATGTGTAGGTAAACATAGTTTGTGCGTGGAATACGTTTGACAGACAGGCGTGTGATTGCAGAAGGAGGATTCATCACAAACATGATATTTACGATATATTTCGTTGGTCGGATGATCATCGACAGTACTCATATTTTAGTCGGCATTCACAAATTTGTAATTCTGAAAGTAAAACTGTAAGCGGTGGAAGTAGTACGCATTTTGATAGTGCAGTTTCTTGAAAGGTATTAAATGTATTATATCCAACTTAAAAATATGATAATAACTTCGATAGTTTCATTTGCTATTTAGAATGAAAATAATCCTCTTAAATTAATATGAGCGATTTTCACTTCTATTGCCATTCAGGCAACCTCATTGAAAATTGTTTTCGGCACACTGTCTGCAATCCTTCTCAGTCATCAACCACCGAATTTATTGTTATATTCTTTGGGATTGGTAGTTTTACCTTTAGTTCTTACTTTTTAACATGTTTCTTAATTTTTTATAAATAAATAAATAAAAATAAATATAGCCTGAGAATCCCTGGGTGTGCAAGGGCCTTTCCTTATGGAGGATTGCTCTTAGTAATATTCCCACAACTGAGCAACATTTGCGTGTCTTACAATTATTTTCCTACAATTATTTACACTGGACAACGTTCTCAATGTTACACTTCTGTCTCTAATTCACTGTTACACTGCGATATACTCACTCTTGTGCTACAATAGTACTGATAATGGAATTCATCTGGAAACGTATATATCTAATTACACTCTACTACTTGATCTTTGTCTTTATTTTCTCCTGCTAAACATTTTCCGCAGTATTGTCTGTCTCTTGTCACATACACTTCTGTTATTGTCTCATATAACGTTACTGTTGTGCTGTTATTCTGATTTCTACCACTCGATAATATGCTCCACATCCAATTTACTGTTTCGTTTCGGAGCTCTAGCGTTTCTATACACACATTCAAGACACTTCCATTTTTCACAGTATCGCGCTGTCCGCGACCACAGGTTGCCTGCAACTTCCTTTATCTCATCGGCCCATCATCTTCTTGTTCTTCCTTGTAGTAGTAGTACTTCGAGTATTTTACACCATAAGGCGTTTCTCGCATTCCAGTTTTCATTTGAGTCTGTCATTGCAGTCATCCGCAGTTAATCCTCTTCAAGCCATCGCCTTCTCCACTCCTTCCTTTAAAAGCATTTCTGGGTCTTCCTGGTCTTCTGTGCGATGTTCTTCATCCATTCTGTTTAAGTGACCATACCATTTAAGCATTTTAATTTATATATATAATACGGAGTGTCTCTGCAGCTGTCACCGTGTCTCCGCTCTCAGTCTCCACGCCTCTACATTTGACCATAGATTTTCCTGCATTTCTCTTGCCGTCATAGCCTCTCGCGTCCCCTGCTGCCATGCAAGTCTGGGTCTTCCTCTCTTCTGTCTTTCTGTCGGTACCCATTGCAGGACTCGTTTGACCATATTTCGTCTGTCATTCCCATAACGAGAGAAAAAACAAATCGTTTGGTACGGGCACGTTATGCATTTTAATTTTAATGGTATCAATAATGTTGTAACTGCTTTTCATCTTATTTCTTTACTTCTTACTTTTTCTAACAATAACAATTTACAGCTTCTTCGCCAATAGTCCATTTCCATTTCTGTAAGTTTATTCTCATTACCTTTTCATATTTCCAAACCTTCAGACCCATGTGTGGCAATAATCTCTACAATTGTCTTACATAATCTCTCTTTAACAATTTTGCTCAACGTTTGATTTCGTATTAAAGGACGCAAATGCCTTATAGCAACTTTCCCTTTTGATATTCTACTTGAATATGTTGTATACTATCCCCATTTGCTGCTATTTGAGTACCTAGATAGGGTACATTCTGGCGGGATTTCAATTCTGGTCCGTTGGGTACACACAGTCTTGGCTTCTCCTCCTATAACCAGATATTCTGTTTTATTAAAATTTAATTTTAGCCGCGAATTTAAGTACTCTTCATGGAGTATTCGCAACATAAACAGAACATCATTTTCCTCCTTAGCAAAGATGACTTGGTCGTCTACATAATTAAGATAATAGAGCATGTAATCTTCAACGTTTACACCCAGTTTACAACATTTTCTCCTCCAATTTTTTAAAGCTTCAATTAAATATAATTTAAACAGAGTAGAAGCTATGCTACACCCTCTTCGTAAACCTTAATTTACAGAAAATGGTTCAGAAAGGTTTCTTCCAATTTTAATTGGACTTACATTAGAGCTGTAGCGGTATTTAATAGTTTTCATCTTAACATTTTTTTCTGCATTGCCATCCAGAATTTATTTAATGGAACTGTTTCATAGGCTTTTCTTAAATCTATGAATATCAGGTGAGTTACTAAATTATTAGTAAGCTGTTTGTCAGTCACTAGTCTGATGCTGAAAATATTTTACTCGGTCTGGGTGGGCGCGGGCCGCGAGCTGTGGGAGAGCCGGCAATGTGTTGCCGTACAGAGGCCGACTCGACGAGTCGTAGGCGCGGTGGTTGCGGCGCTTCACGCCATCTAATGCGTGAGATTAGTGCGTAGTGGTGTGGTAGCCGTAACGAGAAATTACTCCGAGTAGGGATGTTAGTAATTACGCTATTTTGTAATAAGGTGGTGGACTGTAATAAACATCTAAATTACTAAACCCACACGTGTCTGTGTTCTTTATGCAACTGCACGACGCCACAGACGACGGAGTGATAAAATGGTGGCAGCGACCTGTGTAGTGCACGCCTGAGGTTGGCGTCGCCTGCACGAACCACGTCTGGGGAGACACGCGCAGTGAAAGCACGCCGGTAAGGGGCTCTAGCAAGTCCACGGGTGACTTTGTAGGCACCGAGTGTGAAAACGGGGCCGTAGTTAGGTGCGGTGTATGTTTCACCTAGCACCACGTGGCGCAGTCCGGAGTGATAAAATTAGGAGGCGCGGCGTGCAATGCCAAGCCAAAGTTTGGGCAGTACAATTCTAGAATTAGAATCATAGGACGGGACGCGTAAGTTCGCGCACGTAACTGTGAGTGCGGAGCGACGGCTTCAAGAAAGAAGTAGACGGACAGGAAGGAAGGAAGTCCATTACGACCTATACGAGCACGACTTCACCGAACCGAGAGAACCAGCATCGAGCACGCGAACAAGGAAGCGGCTTGCGGACAGCGGAAGCCAGGGTAAGTACGTTTCTGCAAAGTTCGGCATTGTTTGGGAGTCATGGCATACCTCAGCAGATTTAAGAAGGGGGGGATGATTAGGATTGCCAATGATCTGGGAATTAGGCTAGACGGGACCGAAACAATCCCCAAACTGAAAAAATTAATTATTAGCCATGAGGATTATGATCCAGAATTTATTGAAGGATTAGGCGAGCAGCATTGTAAAGATATAGAGAGGGAGG
>BLKR01010005.1:0-74573 GCA_011170035.1 Teleogryllus occipitalis
CTCTCTTTCGCCCTCTCACCCTCTCTCTCCAATCGTTCTCTCGATATCTCTTTCTCTTTTTGTCTCTCTTGCTCTCTCTCTCTTCTGTTGCCTTACCATTTAAACACTCTTTAGTGGACGTTCTGCCTCCAGGCCTCATGTCACTGAAGCGTATCAGCCAGCCTTCGCCTACTACGTTCCTATGCCCCTCTCTACCCATCCCTGAACCCACTGTACCCCTGCGAATGGCCCTGCGCGTCGCTGTCCACCCACTCGCAATCTGTCACCTTTGCCAACCTCTCTTCTCCCAGCGACAATCTCTCCTCCGCACTGCACGACATTCCCCAACCTCTTACATCCCCTTTCATGTCACTAAGCTCACTCTTCTTCTTCTCCTACGTGTTGTCGACCTCTCTCCTTCCGTCTCTCTAGTACACATCCTCTCTTTCTGCGCTAGTCATCCTTCATTGCCTTTCCAGCAGCAGTCTCGGCTTTGCTCGCCTCACTTCGTTCCGACACGTCTATACCTTCTTCTCTTCCCCCCAACGCCTCTGCCTCGTTCGTGTTGCTTCCCTCAGCAACAGTTTCTCCACGGCGTCACCACACCGTTCCACCCACGTTCCTCCCCTTCTCCACCCCTCCCCCTCCCCGCCCCTCCCCGCCCCACCCCTCCCCACCCCACCCCGCCTCGCCCCTCCCCACCCCTCCAAGCCCCACCCCTCCCAGCACCACCCCTCCCAGCCCCACCCTGCCCCGCCTCTCCCCCTCCCCGCTCCTCCCCGCCTCTTCGCAGCTCCCTCACGCCTTATTCTTCTCGTCGCCTCTTGGACGTGGTTTTCTCCCCGGTGGCAATCTCTTGGAAGCGCCCCGCCCCTCTCGACCTCCTCCTCCTCCTCCCGCCCGCGCTCTACCGCCCCTGAATGATTTAGCGCCCTTCTGCCGCATTTCTTGGGCCGAGGACTAACGACTAATTATATCGGACTCTGGAAACAGGGCCGCTGTAATAATGCCCGAGTGATTAAAGGTTTTGCTGCTTTTACCTCTTTGGGGAGGCAGCCCGCGTAGCAGTGCTGGGCGTGAGGTACAGGATGCCTCGTAAGTCAGTGCTCGCCGCCCTCCGCTTGGCACCTGCGTTTCTGGCTTCGTGCCTTCCGCCTCATGGCCGTACGGTATGCGTGATGGAAGGCTCGTTCTTTTCTCACTTCAGTATTAAGTAAACTATCTTAAAGATTCAACAACAGAAATGACATACACAAAATTAAATTTATTAAAACTATTTCCTTTCAGAATCATCCAACTTTATTGCTTTTCATTTTACGAAAATTAATATATTGAAGCAGTAATCCGTGGTTAACCATTGATCTCATCCACTATGTCTTAAATTTGCTTTTTTATCTTGAAATCGTTCAATGCAAAAAATGCAATAAATATTATTGTAAAAATGAAATATATTTTATTTGTTTTGAATACCCAAAGTGTAAAGGTTTGTAGATTCAAATATGTATACTCTATGTATATCATTTCTACCTGTTAATCATGTACGCATTGCATCCTGATCTGAGATTCGAGAAAATAGTGAGAAGTCGCGGCGCTAGCCGAATGCGTTTACTACGCTCCGTGAAGTCACGAAGGTTAAGCGCATTCGAGACTCGCGGGTTCGTGGTTGGGTGACCGGCCAGGAACCCCGGGACCTAACGTCGTCGAGCCCCTGGCCGAAGGGATAAAAGGCAATGACTGACTGCGACGTGACGAGACTTGACAAAGATTAAAAAGTAAAAAGCACTTTAATGCAGGATTACTCCCCAGTGCTAAAGCGCTCAACGCCCCTTAACGGGGCTTGGAGACGCGTTGCGGAAAAAAAAGAAAAAAAAAGTATGTTAATTCAAGTGCATGGTTTGAAATGCAAACTATTAACATCTATAAAGTAAATGTTGATCAAATGATATTGGTTTTGAGTTGTCTTTCTTTTAGTTAGTAACTCTGCCAAAATAAACGAAAATAATGTATAATTATAAAATTAATCACCTTTGGTTTATGAAAATAATATTAATGAAATACAATAAATACTTGAATAATATATAATAATAAATACAAAGTAAATGATGAATATTAATGCGTGTAAAATACACGCATTACAATAAAAATGAGTATTCGATAAGTAATGACAATTATGTTATATCTCTCAAACTATTACAGTGGGTTACAAGCCTGGGTAGCAAGCGAGAATAGCTACCCTGAGAAGCTCCCATGATTAAGTATCAGTAGCAACCCTGGTAGAATGCGTGGAGAGCAAGCCAAAGCAAGTCCGAGGTTCTAGCCCGAGGCGTTAGCTTGAGAAACAAGCGCGAGGAGAGAGAGAGAGAGAGAGAGAGAGAGAGAGAGAGAGAGAGAGAGAGAGAGAGAGAGAGAGCGAGGAGTTAGCTTGAAAGCAAGTCTGAGGAGCAAGTCTGAGGAGCAAGTCTGAGGAGCAAGTCTGAGGAGCAAGTCTGAGGAGCAAGTCTGAGGAGCAAGTCTGAGGAGCAAGTCTGAGGAGCAAGTCTGAGGAGCAAGTCTGAGGAGCAAGTCTGAGGAGCAAGTCTGAGGAGCAAGTCTGAGGAGCAAGTCTGAGGAGCAAACGTTCGTAAGCCTGTTTTAAACGCACGGACACGCTTGAGTATCGTTCAAACGTGGATAGCTCTGTCACTGCAAGGGGTGGCCCTCGAGGTGCTGAGAGCAGCGCGAGGTAAGTGGAGCGGGCGAGTCGCGAAGGGCACCGGCCCAAGGGTGGGGGTCTCGAGGAGCTTGGGCATTTGCCTAATCCGCCGCACGGCCTCCCTCCAGCGCTCTCCCCTCTCACCGCCGCCCACGCTGCGAGGCTGCATTCCGCGCCACAAAACTCAACGGGAGAAGTGGCACTAAAGCGGACATTTTTTGTCGCGTTGATTGCCTTGTAGAAATCCCATACTTAAGACACTGAATTTCTTAACTCTACCAGATAAATATCTGAAACATAAATATATTAACCCATATCTGCCTTACATACCCATATGGGTACGCTGTACGAAGCTGCAGATAGTTCACACTTTAACCTTAAAATATTGCAGAAATGCAATTAGAACTTCATGTTGTTTTCCATCACATCCTAAAAGCTGTCACCATCTGTATTTCAACATCTTGAGAAAAACAATATTTTTTTAGTTATAAAATATAATGAAATGTTTTTAAAAAATAATTCAGGCAGGTAAGTGTTAAATATAGTGGGTGTATCGGAACACTATTCTGGTATCACTCAAGCGCAATAACAAACCATAGCTAAACTATGTTAGGCGCATCATCAGTTGCGAATTTAGAATCTTTCTCTACGAATGGGCGGCATTTCCAAGGGAAGGGTGAAAAGCTTTTAATGATGCGATTTCATTCGTACTTGAACCCAACTATTGAAATGATGTAGATATTTCGAGCGCGTCCATTTTTATGTCAAAAATTATTTGCATCACGTCTGCCTGTTGATACGTCTGAGAACAGTGATATGTCGGATTTACGTAAGTCATATGTCGGATTTTACATGCCGAATTGAATATTCTGATTTATCTGTGGGAGCTTCAGATTTGTCACATGACATTTAATTTTTCAGTACTTTTTATTGATATAGTTAATTGTTAATGTTAACATTGTTAATTGTTTCTCGTTTTTAATTTAATAATAAGAGTTTCCATGTTTGATCTATTTTTATTCAATTATATTAAATTTCGTTTTCTAGATTCGTGGCGGTCCTTCGATTTAATTACATAAAAGAATTTATGTGACAAACAGTTCTCAAGGCTGAATCTAACAGCATTAATATAAAGTCGTAAAAATCTTTTCCATCAATACAAACAATGCAAATTCCTAATATCTTAAAGGTATTTATTAATATATATTTTAGATTCTTAGAATTGAATTCTTTTCTCCTTATAACTTGCAACATTTCCTAGAAACCGCTTACAAAAATTATAAAGATCTTTCGTCTATTTATTTTACAATTAATATCCTCATAATGACTGAAAATGTAGTTACTACTTCGTCTCGAAAGACAAAACTGTCATTACAAGGATAAAACCCCAACATTATCTAAATTTTAAAAGAATAACCTGTGTATAACTAAATCAATTAATCTATTGCTGATTCACCATCAAGAACTTCAAGAAGTATTCAAAATTTATGAGAATTTGCATTTCCATATTAAGTTAGCCACGGGAACTGATGAACAAAAATATGTCAAGGATGCAGAAGATTCCTATTCGTCAGCTCTTGCCAAAATTAATTTTATTAAAGAGAACCAAAAGGTCTTAGAGATTCACGACTGGACAGAGCAACTTAACAATATCCCGACCATATAAAATTACTAGGTATATGATTGGACGGGAATTCACAAATTATATTGTATTTCACGACTGCTTTGAATTCCTCATTATTTTCATGACAAACATTGCAAACATTGATAAGTTTCACTACTTGAGATACATAGTTTCTGAGAATGCCATATTTATTCACAACATTCCTACCTCGAATGGTAATTTCAAAGTAGCTTGGAAAACTCTTCGTGATAGGTTTAGTAACACGGAAGCAATAGCCGACAATCATGTAGATAATTTACTCAGTTATCCTTCAGTGAATAATAATGATCCTGAATCTTTACGAAGGTATGCAAAGTAATTTTAATGCATTAGAAGTATTGCAATCTTCAGTTAACTTGTCGAATTATTAAATACCAATCTGATATTAGAAAAATTATTCATTGACGGTATAAGAATCTGGCTAAGAATAATAGTTTCAAATAAGAACGTGCCGACTTGGGTGGCCGAGGTGGCTAAGAGCGGGTACCGACTCAGTGCTTCGGTCCGAAGGGTCGCGGGTTCAAGTCCCGCCTTGGGCATGGCTGTTTGTTCCTTGACTTTGTGTGTGTTATCGCGGAGGGCCTCGCGTTCTGCTGGCCCCAGATCAGAGGAGCTCGCATGTTTGTCTAGTGTATGGTCGAATATGCGTCCCTTCGGGACGTAAAGGGCAACCGGCTGTCGGCTGGATAAAAAGCCTTAGGAAAAAAATAAATAAAAACGTTTGGATTGATTCATTAGTTTTCCACCGGATCAACTGATGTGGTCATTATTTCCGTAAGTATACTGCATGTTCTTGTCATGGCAGAGGGCGGTGACCTTCCGCGCAGGATGACGAGATCCAGCGCCGACGTACACTCAGCTTGCAGGTAGTTCCCAACCAGTATCTCCCACAAACGGCGTCCCGTCCCAGTCAGGGCAAGAATAAGTGTCCGACTGATCTCACGACATTTGTGTTAGTGTAGTGCATGTAAGTGTATGTGCGATACATGAATTGTGAAGATAGGACAAGGAAGAGGAAGGAAAGATCGCGAGCGGTCTGCGGCCCGTTGGCTCGGGTCAACTTCGGCATTCGCCTCGTGGTGATCGGATAATCCACGGTATACTACTGATCAGAGCTCCGGCCGGGCTCCAGACAGCGACTGGATTCGGCCTACCTGTGCAGCTAGTGTTGAAAATCCTGCGGATTGCGGTGGTATAACGGTCAGCGTACCGGACTGTTGTACCCGAGTTTGCGGGTTCAAACCCGATCGAAGCCGTGGATTTTTAAGGGCGAAAAAATCCTTCGTACGCCTTCCTTCGGAGGGGAAGTAAAGCCGGCTGTCCTATGTTAGTAGATTTACTGCATGTAAAAGATCCTCAAGCCTAAATGAAGCCTCTGAGCAAAATTGATCCGCCTGTTTCGTCGCCCAAGATAATACCTCCAATACCAAGATAATAATAAGTGGTGAAAGGAGTGTAACGAAATTTGCGTGGTTAGACGGAAGAGCGGGCCTGATGGCCCGAGTCTCGCCACGTAAAATAAGACATTAACTAACTAACTAACTAACCCTGCCTCCGTCGGGGCTCGACCCTTACGACCTCCCACTCAGAGGTACTGTATTGACATAGTTGATGCCTCGAGACACCTAAAATGGTGCGAATTTCAAAACAATCATTGAGTTTTGAGAAAATGTTTGGATCATGATATTAGTTTTTTAATATTTTCCCAGATCTCTACTTTCTCATTGCTGTAATGTTTCCTTTAGTTTCTTAAAAAATGCGCGGAACAAAATGGTAAAATATCGTTTTTTCCATAACTTTCCTTTTTTCTCTTTTAGTGTTTGATGTTTTCCGAATCACTCATTCATTTTTTATTTTACATAAGCCATGGTATTTTATTTGTATATTATTATTCCAGAAAAGTAAGAAAAGTGCCGTTTAAATATTTTTGAAATTCGAAACAGTTTATTGACTTCTTTTAATGCAAAATATGAAAATATTCCAAATATTCTTTTTAACAAGAAGTACTCAAAAATATATTTTTATATCTTATGTATTGATACTTCAAGATAACGAGGTAAAATGCTGCATTAAAAACGTAAATCTTTAAAAACTCTTTTTGTTCAATCTTTATATTCATTCTTAGTAGTTTCATTCAGGATTTTTTTTCACGGTTGAACGTAAACATAGAAACAAAACTATCTAAATGATATCTCGTTAAGTATCTGTGTAGAGGTATAAATCACGATTACCTAAATTAGCAAACGTAAAGTATTTATTTCAATGTAAAAGCTTTATCCTACGTGAAATAGCGAATTGCTGTTATTTTTTTTATCTTTAATATTGAGATACATCCTTCACGTACTGTTGAGTGTTTCGTGTTATGAAATATTGTTTTGCTACTATTAAGTTGTACTACTTATTGTTCTACTTATTCATTACCATGTTAAAAAATCAAATTTTCAAAATTGATTGAACAAAATTCCATTGATATCGAAATATAAGTGTTTCCTATATCACCAAGTTTATCAATTAACCACAAATTGTTTATTTTACTGCTGTAATGAAATTGCGATACCAAGTTTGGTTTATTTGAAACAACAAGCTAATCTTACAAAAAGAACGAGTGTTTTGCGGCTTGGGAGTACGATCTGGTTTCGCGAATTATGATATTAATAATTCATTGAGTCGTCTAGCACTCTATTACAGCCTCTTCCTTCCACAGCGGTTGGGTTCCTTGGGATGAAAAGCGAGCCGAGCCGAGAATCAGATTAACCCTTGAGCCCTTTCTGTGAAGTTTTGGCTTGGAGAGAGGTCTTTGTGTTGTTCCTTTGCAGGGGAACAGTCCGTTTAAAACGCGAAGATACCCCAGTTCATCGTGGTGTTCCCGACTCCAAGACATTTGCTGTGGAGTGCACTTGCCGCTTTAAGCTATTCACGTGTTCGCGCAAATAAGTAAATTGTGGAAATTAAGTTGTGGATAATGTCTGTGGATTGGTACAAGAAGAAGCAATGTCAGGTATTAGTGATTTTCGGTTTGTATGGCAAATATGTGCTTTAAAGGTTAAAGATCCTTTGTGATAATCTCGGCAACTATTGTTTTCACATCGATTACGTAATTTTAAGAAATTAATCAATAAAATGTACATGCATCCCGGTTCGTCATAAATAAGGCTTACTAATTTTCATTTAAAACAAAACTCAAGACATATGATGGTGTAGAAAGGTTTATAAATGAAAATTCTAACCTCTTTTATTTCTTACGTCTGTATGGTGCATAGCTGAGGGGAAAGTTCCCATCAAGTACTTGTACCCATACAAGGTTTTGTGTCGATCTTAAAAATCGTTACAAACGTATTCTATCCTTTGTGGATTGTAAGTAGATGTGATTGGTGAACATACTCTCTCTTCTGAAAGTTAACAGATAGTTAGACTTTGAATATAGTTCTGAGAGACATCCGATTTCCCTTGCAATGGTCCAGCCCTGGTGCCCTGCGACCTTCTCCCTTGTGCACTGTGCCTGTAATGTGTGCTCACGAGCTTTTGTGGATCAATGTGTCCCACACTGCAGGTGTGAAACGGATAATACCTCTCATGGTTGTCACCGCGTCCACTTCATCAGACTCTCCTGCTCTTTATCGGTCAATCAAAAGTGCTGTAACGAAACATGTACATTTGTACACTCGTTGATAAACAATGATCATTATCTCAAGTAACAGCATTCGTTAATCATCTGGGAAAGAGTGGTTGTAACGTTTTTATGGCGCGGTTGTTGACAGTCGTGTTATGGAGCGCATTAACATCTAAGTGTTTTAAATTCCGCAGCATTTGTTCGAATTAGCCTACTCCATTCCCGACATTCATTGTTTGCCCTGCGATTTCTCCTTGTCAACTCCCGGTAAGTGGGGCGCTGCGTGATGTACTATGTGTTTGACGTGGCTCTCATATGTAAATTTGCAACAATTGATCGTACGGTCAAGAGACAGATTACTGGAACTAAAATATTTGAAAATTTCAGGAGATTAGTACAATATTCATAATTATAATATAAGAAAAAAGCTTATTTATGGAAATGTGGTTTTACATCACATTTGGGCGAAAATTTCAAATTTTTAAATTGAAAAACTTGGATTTAGTTTTTTTCCCTACCATTCACATTGTTTAAAATCTGAAAAATGTATTTTATAGTATGTTATGAGATCCATTTTAGGGAAAAAAATTGAGACAGTTCTTCAACGATATCACGTGAATGAATTACATGAATGAATGACATTACAAATAAATTACAAATAATTATTTTCTATATGAATTTGGCTTTAAAATTTGGTAACAAAAATACCTTCAAATTGAACCTTTTTTTCCTGTCTCTGCAATTGTTTTCAGCTTGATACACGCAATAAATAAAAATAAAACATGCAAAACACATTTCTTGTTGTATCTCTGCAACAGATTGCCCTAGGAGGCTGATTTTTGTGTGTATCTACGTCATTTTTTTCATTCTCTTTCATATGATCATCGATTTGGTTTGGGGCACTTTTCACTGCCTTATGTGGCTATACCCTATACGTGTGTGATATTTGGCTCTGATTCGTGGGCAACCCATTGTGCAATGATGGTTGGTACCGAGAAATCTCTTTGTGGGAAAGTGAACTTGCAAACCCCTGGGTTGTCTACATAGCAGGGGGCAATGACACCAGTGTAACGTCGTCATACCAGAGTTTCTATCACATGTTTATTAGCGAATGTTGTCATTGTAGACCCCTCTACAGGTCTCGGAAGTTTGAAACATTTTTCTGGGATATTGTGTGTAAACAGATGGAACCAATATTATATTTTTATCAGTCAGAGCATTGTGAAACTTAATATTTAGAGTGAAATAACTGTGATGTTTATGAATAGAAATACATTTGATGTCACCAGTGTGACTGCCATTTATAAGTAACGTGATTAAATGTCAATCTTTCACTCTAATAGAACGTACAGGCATTGCACGAACTACTAAATAAACAGAAGTAAACATTAAATACGATTGATTTTGAAAATTGCGAATGAAACGGTAATGTTTTGAAAAAGATGTGATGATAAATTTTACTTTTTTTTCCACTTCATTCAATGTACTTTTCCAGGTATGTTTGTCTTTAATTTTTCATCTGTAATGAGTAATATTTTCCAGATCGTTTTCTTGTTGCAGAATAGTACTGGTGGCATTGGAATTTTTAAAAGAGCAAATCATGAATTACTGTTTTTAGTTCGTATATAAATGGAAAACACTTAAATTTGATTTTAACACTTATCAATTTTTATCACAACTTTTATTTTAATTATTACACAATCTTAATCATTTAAAAATAATTCATTACATCGTTGCTTAGTAGAGTGAAATTTACTTTGACGTTTGCCATTTACGAAAACAAATTGAGTGAAAGATTTAAATTTATATTTTCTAATAATTGCTTTGTTTCGTTTTCTTACTTTGCCAACCACATCTAGAAGAATGTTAAGTGGTTTGTCGTTAAAAGACTTGTAAAGGGTTAACGGCTTCCATCCTAGCCACATAAAATCTGTTTAACCACATAAATCCTGTAGATTTTATCGATAATTAGGTTATGGGGGAGCAAATTTATTATTTATTATTATTTTATTATTATATTTATTATTATTATTATTATTATTATTATTGTTTTATTATTTTATTATTATTATTTATTATTATTACTATTTTTTTCATCTTTAAACTATTAATAGTTAAATTGTTGGGAAGGGATTCTGAAACTCAAGGAAGCGTGCGCAGATGATTTTCTTCCCATACGTCACATACAGTTTTTTTTACAATTTTTTACTAAATAAATAAATAAAAAGTGTCTGTTTTGATACGACACACGCAAATTCTGAAGCTTCTTTCTTCTTCGCCCTCTGACGTCAGCTGTGTTGTCAGCAGTGACGCATTGACTAAGAGAACTTAGACATAACATCAGGTAGAAGAAGTTGCAGATAAACGTAGTCAAGTATTTGCATTTATCAGTGAAAATCGAAAACGTTTAATTGTTTTTGTATTTTCCTAGTCTTCCTGAGTATCCATAAATGTTTGTGTATATTAGAAATTAATAGTTTGTGTCATTGTAATATGAGAAGGAGCTAAGAATATGACATATTCATTTTTAGCTTAATATGTAAACAGTCGCCCATGTTGAAGATGTGCATGAATCGCAATAAACACTGTTCAATAAAAAAACAACTAATAGAATGAAGGTTTTATTTACTGCGTGACTTGCCGCAGACGGCATGCCTCAGTCGCCTCCATGCATGTTGCAAACTGCAGCGGCCCGAGCCGTGACAGCATTGACATGTGAACTACGCGCAGCCGCCGCCAGAGGCGCATCAGGGATCTAAACATTCGTAACTATCAATAGCGCGGCGCAAACCCCCACGCCTCTAAAAATGCATGGAGCTGCTCCCGCGAATATAGACCGACACCTCCCCAAGGGGTTGGACGTTAATTATACACGTGATGGCCAGTGACACGTGGAGCGCACCGCCGCCGGTTTGGTGGGCGGGAGGCGCGGCCCGGGTGGCGGATCGCGTTGTCAATGCGACGGCAAGATTCCAAGCGCTTGCAAACGCACCGGTACATAGCGAATTCTACTGGTCGGTGAGGTATTTGAAATAGAAAAAAAAATAAACACTTATTAATAAAGATGCATACCAATTCCAAATGTTTAGAGCGTTTTTCCGTTGAAGCTTGCAAGGAAATACGAATTAGTTTTGTTTGTTCGTTATTATTTTTCATCCTTAGATACCGGCAAGTTGTGTTGGTGAGTTTTGTTATGTGGTAACCGCGTGTCGCTGTGTAACGATTAGTTCTGAATTGTTAATTACGTCCTGTCTCTGACTACTTACGCTAAATGTGTAGCTCTAATGATGCCTCTCGCAAGAGGGGTAGAACAATTCCTAGTAATGAACGTAACAATGTGTAGGATTTGTCAGTCACCTTCCTTTTGTGCTTCGTAGTCCCATTTCCTTAAACTCCCGGCCTTGTACAACATATCACGTGTGCAGCTTAGTGTCATTTCATGCCTTTGCGTCGTGGTTCGACAAGGTTAAGGAATAATTCAAACTCTGACAAGTGCCAGTCGTGCTGTCCAAAATATTGTCTGAAGGAAGACCGGGGTGATGTGAAAATCAATGATTTCAGCTCAACGCGTAGTGCAAGTTCATTCATATTTCGCGCCAAATAGACATTCTCGAGTGCTGGTCCTTACACACGCCCTGCCCACGTACACCATCTTTACGTTTAACTCACTCAGATTTTTCAAAACATACGGATGTAAGCATTGGAGTTAGTATCGAAACATACATGGATAACTTTTTTTGTTCGGAAATGTGTACGAATGTCGAAAGAATGCTGGAAAATAGTTTATACATTTATTTATCTATAAAAAGAATCTATATTTATATAAAAAATCTATTTGTTTTTGTTATCTGTTACGTTTAGCACTATGTAAAATGTTTTATTGCAATAATTGTATGATTATGAATAGTGCTCTCGAGGGACTTTGAACAGGAGAAGCGAAAACTCAAGAATGATCCAATTGCACAATGTATGGTGAAATGAAAATTCTTCCTAATCATTGACTTATTAGACAGAATATAATGCGTTGATGTCACTCATTGCGATTTGGTGTTATGAGTCACAGTTCATATTATATGTGAAGTAAAGGAATTTATTGTTCCTTAGAGGGCAGAACCATTTCATTTGTTCTCAGATGGAACATCAATTATGTTCTCGTTATTTAATTGCACTTTTTCTCTGTCTGCCGGTTTTTCTTGACTGCTTCCTGCCAAGAAAGGTGAGAGTCTCCATTCTAGTGAATGGTGAATGGTTGGGGACGTCTACTCTGTTTCTTAGTTTCCGTGTGTTGCCAAGTCGTTATTGTTAAAGGAGAACCTGGAGAAGGCCGGGTCAGAGCAGAATCAATTCGTGACTTGCACTCACAATTTCTTTATGATTGTCATTCCTTCTTGAATATAACTGAGATATTTTGATGGATGGATGATGTTCATCATGATGACATTGTTAATAGAGTTGATGAAATACTGGAAGGAGAGGACCGGCCACTACAATTCTCCTCCTCCCAGTGAATGAATTGTGCCTAAAAATGTAGCTCTACATGTATTTCTTTAACGTGGCAACTCAAGGTCACGCGCGAAAGAGGAACAGGGAAGGCAAATTCCACTAGAAAGCCGTGAAAGTCGAAGCTGTTGGGACGTTGCAGCTTTCCATTGGAGACTGCTTTCTCTCTCCCTCTTTCGCGCGTGACATTGAGATGTCATGTTAAAAAAAAAAACAAGTATAGTGTGGCCCTCCGAGGTCTTCTGGCGGCTGACGCTAGGAACGTTGGGTCAGGGTAACATCCGTTGCAGCCGCAACATCCGTTGCCCTGAGACATCTCAGTTATTCCCGGCGACAGACTGCGAGTGGTGAGATTGCTCAACCACGAGTCATCCTCCGAACAGTATTAGTCTCCCGCGTCCACGTGAACAGACCGCGGCGTGGCCTCGGATTAGCGCACTGAGGGTAAACACGAGGGGGATGACGTTGAGCACGTGGCGTGTTGTACGCGCACGTGCCGCCAGGGGCGATTTGCTGCTCTTCGCAGGCGCTGCATAATGCGCGCGCCGCGCTGTTTCCAGGAAGAAGACGAGAAAGGACACTCGGCAGCGCTCACGGCTCGCGCGCGGCGCGCAGATGAATTAAGCAAGCGGGCGTCGCGACGCCACGCGAAGCGACGCGCGGGGCTGGACAGCGTCGGCTGCCGCCCCGCCCGCCCCGCCCCGCCCCGCCCCGCCCCGCCCCGCCCCGGGCGGGGCAGGTTCGAAGGGGTCAGAGGAGCGGGGCAGGGGGTGCAGGTGGCGCGGCAGGGGGGCGTGGCGGGCACGTACCGTGGAATGGCGCGCGGTCTGGAAACACGCACCGCGCGTTTGATTGTTTATTAAAACACTATTCATTTGACATGACAATACAGCGCGGGGGGCGCCAGCGGCCGGGGGTGGCGGGGACGGGGGCGGGAGGAGGAAGGCCAGGGTGGAGGCGGGGGCGGACAGCGAGATAAGCGCGATAAATAACGGACGGCCTGACAGCGGACACAGCTGTATTGACACTGGCCAGATCGCCTGCAGCAAGATAGAGCAGGCCCCGTCGCGCCGCTCCTGTGGCCCGCGGCTGGGGGGGGGGAGGGAGTGCCGCTCGAGGGCGAAAGTCGCCCGCGTGTGCTGACGTCACGGGCCCGCGTGGGAGGACATGCCGAGTTGGCGGGCTGCGCTAGGGGATCGGGGCCTGAGAGAGAGGAAACATATGTGCATTGAAGGGGCGCACACAAAGAGGAAACAAAATAAATGGAAGACGCCTGTAACGGAATTATATGAAAAAGCAAAGATTACAGGGAAGGGGGATGTACTGGAAAGAATGTACAGTTCTTTCTCTATGATACTTGTTACAAAGACTTCGAAAAAATAAAATACAGAACTTTACAATAATATAAATGTTTGTAGTTATTCATTCGTGTGTTGTTTGAAATAATTATTCACAAATAAGAAAATGCTATACAAAATGGATAATTGAAAGCTATCTCTCCGTATTTAGGAAATGTATTTTCGCCCTTTACTTTCTATTCTTATGGCCTCACGGATAGCTCATTGGTCAGTGAGCTTGCTTTTTATGATGCGACCCTAGGCTTCATTCCCAGTCGGGCAAGATTACTGTGGGCGTTTTCCTTGCAATGCCCCAGTATATGTTGCTGTGTGAAAATGAGAAAACTTACTTCTCAGGTGGGGAATACGAGAACATGGCGTAGGGATGCCTATGTGCTAACCACACGTACCCCATAACCCATGGCCGCAAGGCTGGGACGCCACTGGTAGGCCTAGGTTTCGTCAGAGGCTATTACACCAAAGTACTTTCATACATAAATCCTTTCTATTCTTACACTGTATGTGCTACATTGAATTACTCTAAACCTAGACAAACGAATAGATGAGTGTGGTCTTGAAAACTATCAACTCTCAAGCGGATGCATCGGCTGCTATTGCTCAGTGGCTTTTCTAGTTTCTCTAGAGCAGCGTTGACTGGGAGGTCCTAGGATTGTAGGCCCGATAATGGCACATTTTTGACACTAGCTACTTCTATCTGGGATCAATTCCACCACTTTCTGAAAGTGGAGTTTACTTAGCGAGTTGTTTGTAGACATACTCGGCGAATGACAGAGGAGTGCAGTAACAAAAGTGTCATATATTGCACTTTTTTCCTTCCGTATTCTTGTCTTATCCTCTCTACTTGTTCTCTGGCAAACACACGTGCTCATACATGCAATCATCGGCTATGAATACATGGAGGTGCCGTTACTAACCTCTTCCGTGATCAGCAAGAGAAGCCAATCCACCATATTGGTGGGTCCAAAACACGTCTGTCAAACGAATAACTTCTATTATAACAGGCATTACCTAGAAGCTGGAAAATTTGATGGAACTGTGAATTCACGCAAACGTACACGCGATAAAGAAGTTCTATCAAAATCGTGTTCTTGGAAGTGAGCCGAACATAACCTGCTGTAATTTCTAGGCTTCCAATTGTCTCTTTGTAGAGCTCTAATACACAATTCTCTCCGCTTTGGATCTGCAGGAAATCTTGAAGAAAAAATTCACAAAAATGAAGAAAAACTTACAAACCTATTAAATGTTTCAAATTATATGGAGTAGCTATTTCCTTTGGGAAAGTAATTTCCGGTTTTTCCGTACGGTTTGTACTGCCGTTACCCACACACGTAACTATAACAAACTATTACAAAAATCTACCTGTTCTGAGCTAGGCTTTTAAATATTGAAACCGATGCCAAACAACACAACTGAACACGAGCACAGCTACCAGCCACAGAAACTCACACGCAGTTTGTCTATGCTAGAAGCTTTCTGGACTCACTAATATGGCGAATGTGGCTTCAAATTTGTGACGTCATGCCATGTCCCTATATTCATAGCTCCATGCCTTCAATCCACTACCACACACGTAGAGAACAGTCAGAAGGTTAGAACGTTTTAACACCGCGGTTGATATCTGGAGGGAAAGCCCGCAAGCCAACATGTTAGTCGACACCTGATCTCACGGTCCATCGAGGCAGGAACATCGAGTCCCATGGGGTAACGTGCTAAATTCTTAGGAGACTTTACTTGACGTGCCCGCAAATACTAAGTAATCAGTCAATCTAGATGTTGAAATAATAACGAAACGAATGAGATACTTTTTGACCTTGTAAGTGCTCAAGTTTTCCTATATTATGGTACTATCCTATTTAGAATCATAAAATGTCTGACTCAAGGGATGCATCGAAATATTTACTTAAATTTTTCAATTCAATTTGTTAATTTGATGAATAGTTTATTTGAATTAGTTAATTTGATGGATAGTTTAATTGCATTAGTTATTTTAATTTAACCATTCTAATTGACATTTTAAATTTTTAAATATTTATATTATGTTAATTTTTGATTTAGAATGGTGATGCAACAACTCTCAAAATTAACCTATTCTATTATTATATATTATAAATTTTCCTTACAAAATTGTTTAAATGTTTCATACATTTTTTTGTGTATTTCAGGTGAGTTCATGGAAATCGTTAGAGCCATTGGTACTGGTGAGTGTTTTTACTATTTTTAAACTCCTCACACAAGTTTACTTCTCAAACACAAGATATAAATTTTGTAACCAAAATTCATTCGTATATAGATTTATATGCAGATATTTATAAATATCGCATATAATAATCACGCGAATAAGGTATTGACGTGAATTGCCAGTTCTTTCTCGCATTATGATACTAATATATACTATATACCTGTACATAGTTGGAAGCAGTAATAATCAAAAAAGTAAAAAATGTAACTAATTCCTTTCAATTATGTTCCTAAGTTCCTCCTCAACTTTGTAAAAGAGTGCAGGCGGTTTTGTTAAGCCTTCTACTTGAACTAATTATTGTTTACCCTAGTACCTACATTTTAATTTATATATTATTAACTATGTTTCAATCTTAGGTAAAAATAAAAATATTTTAGCTGTGAAGCTATTTTAACAAAGCCTGTTGAAGTCTTACAGTTTCAGAAAAAACTTACATTCTTGAAATTCCTAATAATCTCCTGATACTTATTCTGAATTCACTTGCGATATTGACGGCGTCTTGCAAGGTCACACACGTTTTTAATGATATTTGTCATGACAAATAAAATGTCATTTAGAATTATAATTATATGCATGGACTAATGAGATTTAGAAATGAAATTGTTAGTTCTTGGCCCCTGCACGTCAGCACCCTATTTGGTAATCAACCGCTAGACTTCACACGAAGGCGACTAGACTAATGCCAGGTCTGCTCCACGACCATGTGTTACAAACTTAGGTTGGAACTTATTCCATAGATCCACACTTTGGGGTGAAAATTATCGATTTATTTCGGTGTTTTTCTGCTTTGTGGCTTGTAAAGGCTACTCGGTTTGATTTCGGAAAAGTTTGATTCTAGAAGGACTGGACAATGGAATCACCAGTTGTCAATTTGATGCTGACCAGTTTTTAAAAAACCTATTCAAATATTTTTATCAAAAGGTTTATTGAAATTCAAATAAAATGTAACAGACAATTTGCATTGAGTTTTAATTGCGTATAAACCAAATGTAATTAAAATGTATTGGTTTTAAATCTTAATTAACACGATTTAAATAGATATAGTGGATTGACTGCAAACGAACTAGAAATATTTAACGGATGTATTTCCCGATTTATTTGTTCCCTGACTTCCTCGTACTCTGATATCCTCTTCCTCTGTCCTCTTCCAAATTAACAAGAAGGATTTTTCAGAGGAAGGTCACACTATTTATTTTTACTAATACTTCTGAGGGAGCTCCCGCAATTTTGACAGTTTTTGATTTAATTCGTCTTAAACAATTTTCTTGGCAATTATTATTAACACTTGAAATAGATATTCTATTTGGTAGCTTATTCAATGTCATAAAAATAGAGGCGCATTCTCCCAACATTTCATTAGGAAGAGGCAGTTACAAATCATGACGCGTTGAAATGGTGGCCCTAGTCCTTTAGTGTTGAGCACGTTCCACCTAAACAGAAACAAAAGCAACACGATTAACAGCATACCAATGGGGTGAGAGTCATCAAATGGACCCAATTGGACCCCACCTCTTTCATCGTTTAGAACTTATGTTATTGGAATCGTTCATAATTCTAAGTTTTACTACTTTCGCCTTTCAACGGGTGTCGGATGTTTACAAAACAATTCAAAATCGAGATGCAAAATGCTTCGTGAAAACTCTTTTTTATTACAATCAGGTCTGCCCCTAAACACGTTGGAATCGTATTTTATAATCTCTAAATGTACACAACAGTTGTGCGATCAGATTCACATCTTTAACATGAAACTAGTTCTTCAAAAAGGATGTTACAATCTGTGTCCCACAACTACAAAAATTTTAATCAAAATGATCTTTCCATACATCCAAAACAGGAAATATTTTAACACGCGATTACAGACAATGTTTGTAATACATACTAAATACAGGAATAATTGGTTTCTAAATGTGAAAACTTTCCTGCAATTATAATTTAAATTTGCTTGGAGGTCCGGCGTTGCATACATTCTTCGAGAACGGGGATGGGAGTGGCATGGGGCCGTTAAGAAACATATTGAGTGTCACTTAAAGTACTGCAGTAACGTTGACGAGGCTGACCGCTTCTGCCAGTGACCCTCGTTAGCGCGCGCCGTCCGGAAATCAGCGTAAGGAGCCAGTTGCAGCCTCCGCCGGGCGCCGTTGGCCAACTCGCGCTGTAACTTTGATGTGCGCGTCGCAGCCAGCGGGGCGGAGCCGGGCGAATCGCCGACAGCGCAAGACGACGCCCGTGACGAGGCTGAATGCGCGATCGCGGGGCAGCCGGGCGGCGCATAAGCCCGTTGCCGACAGCCACCACTGGGGATGGGATGGGGTGGGTTGGGCGAGGCAGGGGACGGGTGGGATGGAGCGAGGTGGGGGCGTGGCGTGGCGGGGACGGGGCGGGGTGAGAATGGGGTGAGGCGGGGGCGAGGCGGAGGCGAGGCAGGGGAGGGACGGGGTGGAGCGAGGTGGGGGCGTGGCGTGGCGGGGACGGGGCGGGGTGAGAATGGGGTGAGGCGGGGGCGAGGCGGAGGCGAGGCAGGGGAGGGACGGGGTGGAGCGAGGTGGGGGTGTGGCGTGGCGGGGACGTGTCGGGGTTAGAGGGGGGCGAGGCGCGGTCGGGGCGGGGGCGAGGCGCGGGTGAAGCTGAGGAGGAAGGGGAGGAATGAGGTGGGGGCGTGACGTGGTGATCGCGTGGCGGGGGCGAGACGGAGGCGGGACGGGGACGAGGCGGGGTCGGGGTGGGGTCGGGGCGGGGTGAGATGGAGGCGAGATGTGGGTGAGGCCGAGGAGGGGCGGGGTGGTGCGAGGCGGGGACACGACGGGGTGATACGCTGGCGAGGTGGGGGCGAGGCTGGATCGGGGTGGAGGCGAGAGGGATGAGGCGCGATGGCAAGGGGGCGGGGCAGGGGCGGGGAGGCGGCATGTAGGGGTGGGGTGAGACGGGGGCGAGGAGAAAGGGGTGGTGCAATGCGGGGGCGGGGTGGGGCACGGTGATGGCGGAGGCGAGGCGGGGGCGGGGTGAAGCCAGACCGCTTAACGCCAGCTGGCGGGCGGTGGCCACTCGCGCGTTATTGGGCAGTTTAATGGCGTGTCCGCTTGGGAAGATGCCTACTCTGCCGCTCGCCTAAACGCTCGCCCGAATGCCGCCCCGCCCCGCCCCGCCCCGCATAGCGCCGTTTGGAAAAGCCGCCCGGATGTCCGCCTGCCTTTCCAGCCCCCTAGCCACTCAGCCATCATTCTGTTTCACACCCGCCCTTATTCGATTTGATATTATTTGTTTGTATTAAAAAATTATAAACTCTCCATATGACTTACGACGAAGACCTGTGGACATTCCTTATCCTCCAGAATCCTTTTCGCAAACTTTTATTGCAAATAAAAAAGAACTATAAACTCTATATAAAGCGACGTTCGCCTCATTTAAGTACTAAATCTATGCAAAAGACTAATAGAAAACGTATTTGCGTCCGCTGTGGAAACGACAGATTTAATTTTAAACTATTACTGACTCTTGCAAGAAAAATAGTGCCAACGATACGTGTGCATAGGGAAGCTACATTTAAAGCCCAGAAGCAAAACAAGTGGCTATCACAGCATTTGCTCAATCTGATTCAGGTGAAGACCGTGCAACCGCAATGTACAGTATTCAGACGATGTAGCCGCCATACCGTTGGCCTACTCAGCCATCCATTGACTTATACATCACCTCAACCACACACCACATTGCAAATCAACTCAGCTGAGCAACTAGCCCATCTCCTCAGCCAATCACACAGGCGTTCGTTCCTTTGTGATCCCACGCACGGAAGCATACGCCCAAGCGCCCACCAACTCACTCTTTCTCTCACCCAAACTCTTGGAATAAATAAGTGTTTTGCCTTGTGTCCCAATGCCATGTCTTTTGAATTATAGAAATACTATGCTTATTTCAGCACACAACAAATCATCGTTGTGTAGATTCATTATTATTATGACGGATTTTCTATTTTTAGGACACAAATTAACAATATTATTTCATTAATAGGAAATAATATCGATATTTACTTCGTCTTTTTACTTAGAATTAACGTAACATTTATCTTTTTATTCTTTACAACAAATTAAAACTAATTCCTATTTCATCTCTCTGTGAGATGTATGTGGCAACATCAGTACATACACATTCGACGTTTCCAGTAATTTCAGTACTGGAGTTGATTAATAAAACGTGAAATCCTCTAGAATAGGTATGTTAAGGTAGTGGGCAAGATAACTAGCATTCTAGACTTGGCGGACATTGAATCCAGAGCAACTGGCGCGGGGTTCAAAACTAACGGTTGTACATATTTCTTCGGGGTGATTGGTACTTGGAGCACGGCACTTGCCTGCAAGCCTGGTTTTATGCTCTGATCAAAGTATGGCTAGTATTTGAATTGAATTGAATTGAATTGATGCCTTATTTTACGTGGCGAGACTCAGACCATGAGGCCTGCCCTTCCGTCTGACCACGCAAAGTTTGCTACACTCCTTTCACCTACTAGGGGAGAAAAAAGATATTACTTGGGGCGACGAAACAAGCAATTTGAATTTAGTCCAGAGGCTTCATTTAGGCTTGAGGATATTTTACATGCAGTAAATCTACTAACATGGGACAGCCGGCTTTATTTCCCTTCCGAAGGAAGGCGTACGAAGGATATTTTGCCCCGAAAGATCCACGGTATCGATCAGATTTTAACCCGCGAACTTGAGTATAACAGTCCCATACGGTAACCGTTACACGATAGACGACCCTAGTATTTGTCATGGGTAGTTTAAAATAAGTTTGCACGATCATGTCATTGATATTGATTGACTCTTTCTTCTTGCTCTGTGCAGAGTCTGCAGTTATCGTCATTAACATTATTATTATTACTATTACTATTATTATTAATATTATTATCATTATCATTATCATTATCATTATCATTATCATTATCATTATCATTATTATTATTATTATTATTATTATTATTATTATTATTACTATCATTATGAATGCAATTGACAGTCAGTGGCGCATGTGGGGTGACAGGACCCCGTCCAGCGCACATGGCGTGGCGTGGCGTGGTGCGGTGCGACGCCGCTAGCGCGGCCCAAATTAATTATTTCATCGCGCGCGAGCGCGGGTCAT
This sequence comes from Teleogryllus occipitalis, assembly GCA_011170035.1. NCBI lineage: Eukaryota > Metazoa > Arthropoda > Insecta > Orthoptera > Gryllidae > Teleogryllus > Teleogryllus occipitalis. The sequence goes on from BLKR01010005.1 coordinate 21,172, forward strand.
ATGATTTGAATTATTGATTGGGGTGCGATGGATTGAGCGACGACCACCCCCACCCCTCCAATCCATGCTCCCTCTACCCCCTCATTTACCCGCCACGCCGACCCTTACTCCCTCCAGCCCGTCCCGCCATTTTCCCGCCATGCCGATCCTTGCTCCTTCCAGCCCGTCCCGCCATTTCCACACCCCACTGATCCTTGCTCCCTTCAACCAGCCCCCCGTTTCCCACTCCGCCGATCCTTGCTCCGTGCAGCCCGCCCCCGCCATTTCCCCGCCCATCGAATCCTTGCTCCCTCCAGCCCGTCCTGCCATTTCCTGGTCACTGATTCTTCCAGACCTCCCTCCCCGACTTCCCCACCCCACAGACCCTTACTCTTTCCAGCCCGTCCCGCCATTTCTACGGCCCGCCGATCTCGCTAACTCTAGTCCTCCCTCGCTATTTTCCCGTCCCGCCGAACCTTGTTCCCTACAATACACCCTCGCCATTTCTCCGCCCACCGACCCTTGCTCCCTGCAATCCGCCCTCGCCCTTTGACCGCCTCGCCGACTCTTGCTCCCTCCAGCCTGTCGCACATCTCCCCGTACGTCTTGCCATAATGTTTCCTAACATCGCCAGTGTTCTTCTCCCATTGACTCCCGTATTACATTTTGGCTAACAACCATGAATGTTGTATGCATGTCTAGATTACAAATCCAATTATTACAAAAATTCTGAAAAATGCTGCGAAATTTCGTTATCGTGTTCCATAACGTTCGTATTATATAATGTTTCTAAATTATATTTTACTCATCTTAAAATTTTGCTAATTGTTTACGGCATCCATGGTACCAACGGATGCTGATAACGTGATGTTATGATAACGTAAACTAGGCCTCTTTAACAAAACTATTTAACTGAAGCAAATTCCAATCGTCATCTCGCACACACACCGAAAGAGCTTAGTAAAGTCATGGTTGTACAGTACTAAAAACGTAAGGTGCATGTGAAAATTAATTGAACACGATGCACCACTACAGCCAAAGTCCTAACGGACCGATTCAATGCATATTGCTGGTAAAAAGTCCAAAGGGTGTCCGAACAGTCTTAAGAAAGGTGTTGTTGAACGGGATCTCTAATAATTTTAAAATGTTACAAAAATTGAAATGATTGAAGGCGTTGTCATTGTCAACAATATTATTTCTTTCAATAAGCTCAGCTTTCGATGGCTAAGCCATCATCAGTTTTCTGATACAAGAAAAATATAAACAAAATTAGAATTAACATAGATAATTTAAAAACATCTTAAGAAATTGATGGGGAAGAATTAAAGAAAGAATGAAAGAAAAAAAGAAAGAAAGAAAGAGAGTTAGATCTATTTGTCATGTTACAAAAAAATGAAACAATATTTCTTTTTCGTAAGAGGATGTAACGGAGGGCTAATTTGCCGACTAGTACATCTGTCTTTCTAAACTTTACCAGAGAATCTGACATTTTTATTGTTCCATCCATCCATGTACATTTTCTTTATTTCCATTTCAGTAACTCTCTTCCTTTCCAAGCTACCTCGTCCTGACTTACTTCTGTTCTACCTCTTAACTTTTCGTCTGCCGTCACGTTAGTACTCACAGTTACGATTCACTGAATTTCCATAAGTTTCATTTCATTCTTGACAAAAACATTTCCATAATTTTCTAGGAACCTCCGACCAGGCTCTGCATTTTTCCATCGCCGGCTCGTTTAAACTCTGCTACAGTCTTTTCACATCCCACAGCTCTGTTGCAGACTCGTGACAGCCCCGTCTCTGCCCCGTCAAAGTCCCGTCAAAGCCCCGTCACAAACCCGTCAGAGCCCGGTCACAAACCCGTCAGAGCCCGGTCACAGCCCCGTCAGAGACCTATCACAGCCCCGTCAGAGACCCGTCACAGCTCCGTCACAGCTCTGACATAGCTCCGACACAGCTCCGTCACAGCTCCGTTACAGATCCGTCACAGATCCGTCACAGATCATTCACAGCCACGCGCACTTCTTCACTGGCCTATCCTCACCCCTTATACACACACACACACACACACACACACACACACTCACACACACACACACACACACTCACACTAACATGCACTACACTACCATATATTCCGAGAGACCGGTCGGGAGCTTAGAGCTTGTCCCGGCTGGGCGGTGCCCCGCTGGTGGGAGAGTCCCCGCTGGTGGGCTAGGGGGAAACCCCGCTAGCCGACGGTAGATCGGTGCTGGATCTCGCCATCCAGCGGGGGAGGATCACCGCCATCTCCCGAGAAAAAAACATGCACTACACTTACGAGACTAATAACCCTAGTTGTTGACGCGCCCGCAACGACAATCAATCAATCAATCTCTCCTCCGCCCTTGTCCTCCTCTCACACCCTTTCCCACTCTGACCTCTCGCTTCCCCACCCCCTACTCTCGCCGCGTGCACCAGTCCCGCCCTCGCCCCCCCCCCGCCCCACCACCGCGCTGCCCAGCCCCGCCCCCGCCCCTGCCACCGCCCCCGCTCTCGCCCTGCCCTCCACTGCCCTGCCCCGCCCCGTCCCCGGCCCGCTCCCGCCCCCGCCCCGTGCGACGCCCAGCGCGCCAGCCGGCAAGCGGGCGCTGCATGGGGGGGGGGGAGCGGGCGGGCCCCGGCGCGTTCACTCGAAAGGATAAACCTGTCAGTAAAACATTAATTACTAAGCGGATTCCCTTCGTCGTAATTTCCCGGCGTCCCGCGTCCACCCCCACGTGGATTGGACCGGATCCACAGAGTAACTACGCGCCGTGACAATAAACTGACTGCGCGCGCCGCGTCGGCTCACTTTTACTGTTTCAATGCGCCAAATGCAGAAGAATTGCGCCGCCTCCAAAAAATCGCGTGCCAGCTTTAGATGTGTCGTTGTTTCCTGACACTGCGGATGAACGGTCTGCATGGACTGAAAACTTTGTAGAACCGAGAGTACATAAGGGTAGCTCTGCCAAAACTGTTTTAGCAGTTAACTGTGGCATTCTATCAATGCATAAAATATATTAATTACTAATTTTCTCAACAAACTAGCGATGCCTCAATTATAAACACGCGTGGAAATTGTGTTGTATGTTAGTTTGCCGAAAGGTTTACCTTAATTCCATTTTGACTGAATATGTATTATAAAATGGTTTTGTGACGAGCACGCAGTGATGATATTAATTAGGTATATGCGTGATTTGAAGCTTCCATATAATTTAAAAGATAATGTTTAAAGTGGGCTACAAGTAGATACACGACTGCAACTACATGGAATAACTGGAAAATGGTACATAGAATCGGTTACATAGCGCGTCTCTTGAAGAAAATGGAGCTAAACCAAAGTCGAAGTTAAGTTGCTACACATTCACATTCTTGGAAAAGACATGGTAATCGAATAAAGATAGAAGATAGAATATCACGTTCAGGACGAAATTATTCTTCTTCTTACTTGCCAGATGCTTTTTGTAAAACATTCATGTCTCACAATAGTTGTTTTTTCTATCTACTCAATCAGGATCAATTGTGGATTAACACGATGGAAATGAGAAAGTCTACCTGGTATTACAAACGAACAAAAACAAAACAAAAAAACAAAACAAATGTGTTGCTACAACAACACATACTTTCTCGGATTATTTGTAATTGCTCCGCAGTATTATACTACTACATAAACCTGCAAAAGTGTTTCAACCAACAAAAGCTTTGAATCCACCTCGAGACCCGAACTCGAGGGCGAGTTAACTCGCCATTGGCTTTACCGCTTCATACGGAGTCACTCGGCCGAACTCAGTTTTATCCGATACTTAAAGAACTAATGATGCCTCCCATTATTTTCAACACGGAGGTTTCGAAAATTCAGATAATTCCACTCAAATTAAACCTCGGCCATTGTTTTAAATCCTTTGCTCTCTCCTCGAAAAAAATGTAAAGTAAAAATTAGAGACGTTTGTGAAAGTTTTTTTATTTGAAATAACATCAAGCAGAAATTACATTAAACCTTATGAGTTTTTAAAATAAGTTTACACTAACACTTTTAAAGATCTACATTTTTGGAACATTTAATATAAGCAGTATTTCTTCAATATTGTTCTTTTGCAATGTTATTTTTTTGCAACATTCGAAAACTCAGCGTTATAGAGAGAGCAGACACAGACAGACACAGACAGACACAGACAGACACAGACAGACACAGACAGACACAGACAGACACAGACAGACACAGACAGACACAGACAGACACAGACAGACACAGACAGACACAGACAGACACAGACAGACACAGACAGACACAGACGCACACGGACGCACACGGACGCACACGGACGGACACGGACGGACACGGACGGACACGGACGGACACGGACGGACACGGACGGACACGGACGGACACGGACGGACGCGGACGGACACACACACCTGCGCCATTGTTTTACTCCCACTCGTTCTCTCTGTGGAAAGATAGAACGAGAAGAGAATTTGAACCAATGAAGAAAAAAAAATTGAACCATTCTTGAGAGTTTGTGCACTATCGTCAATCTCCAGTGTCAACTTGCAGTATCGTCAAGCAGAATTCACAGAAAACACGCGATATTAAAAAAGTAACATGACCTTTTTTTTAAAGATACATTTTTTCAATCAACTTTTATTAAAGACAAAAATCTTCTTCAATATTATTGTCATTTTGAAATGTTAACTTTTTCTAATTTTTGTAAACATAGAGTTCACCTAAAATAGGACAAGCACAAATTTTTCTGCCATTTTACAATAATATCCTGTCTCCGTTATATCGAAGAAAAATTAAAGAAACAAAATTGGATCATTTTTGGGAAAATATATATATATATATATATATATATATATATATATATATATATATATATATATATATATATCTCAGTAAATAAGTTGCCAAATAAGATATCTTCAAAGAACAGGCTTTATTTACTACAAAATGTCTAGCTTCAATGTTGTCGTTGTAAGAGGACTTAGAGAAAAATAATTGAACATTCACTAAAAAAGTCGATCGAGGGATAGCAAATTTGCAGAAAATCGTCTGTTGGGTTGAGGCGCAGGCATTGGCCACAGACAGACGTAAAGAGCACAGATGGACCCTCAAGGATCCTCAAGGACACGTATTCTCACTGCACAACGTGTTGAAGTAGTTTACTACATTCAGGATCACGATGTATCCAATTTTTTCCTTCCAGGACCCAGTAATAGAAGTTGTTTTTTTCCCTTTTGAGAAATCAAAATGCTCATGATTACAATATTTTCTCTTCTTATGGAGTAAGGTGAGAAAGTTAATAGTTGACTCAAAACACTTCTTGTACTATAGCAAATATTGACTTCAACAAAATAAGAAATTGTTCAAAATATCTCAAAACTAAATTAATCAGTATCAGTTGTTGATAAAATGAAACACATAGTTGATGTCAGTTTTTAGACCGTTTGGAGATCATTTAAAAAAGTAACATTTATGTACTTCTATACATTTAATAATATTTTGTAACTGGAGAGATTATGATAATTATTTTATTTAATGGCAATTCTTAATATTAATACAATATCATTTAATTGTTTTGTTGAACTTCTTCTATGCTTTTCTTACATAGAATCCCGCTTTGTGTAACTTTTCAAAAATTCAAACCACAATGCCATTTGAAATTATTTATATATTTTATAATGTCAACAAGAATTGAAAGGATATACCGGAATAAGGGATAAAGGATATACCCAAACTTTTAATTATTTTACTTTCTCGTATACTGTTTACGCATAATATTGTAACTCAAAATACTCAAAATACAAAGTTTTATTTTAACAGTGAAAAACTGTGAAATTAAATAAATACGTTATTTACTTAGAACTTACATTATTTACCTAATCCCGAAAAATTGGTTTTCTACGAAGCGACTGTCCATTCGACCGTCTGTGAACAAACGCTGGCGCCCAACTACATCCGAAATTTTCATCAAATTTGGTATTCCTCGATCAATCTAGCTGATGTCACGTTGGAATTAGACATTAACATTTTAATTTTTGCATGAAGGCGGTACATGTGTTTTCAAAATTGTCTAAAACGAGTTCCAATTTTTTTTCTTTTGTTTTTTGTTGTTGCTGGAATAGAGTAAAATACGCTTACAAAAATGACGCCAGTCCGAATTATGGTGAAATCCATTTTTCCTAAAATGTAAACGTGAACTATTTACACCAGAACTTTGACTGCGGCTTCAAAGCTTAGCTCAATTGGTAAAAAGGCTGCCAGGAGTATTTAAGCACATACTATATTTGCCTCCCAGCTTTGCCAAATATTTTTGTGATTTGTATACACACATCCAGTTTCAACGACTACTACAACATTACTGAAGATACAAATAATATTATAAAATGTGTGCTGTCGCAACACCAGTGCTTGCTCTTAGTCTCTGTAAATGTCCACATATCCCATAGGCGCGTGTGTTGCTTCCGTCACCTTGCGCGTTAATCCAGCATTTGTCTCCGCTCGCAACTTTCCGCGCGCCGTGAGCCGACGTGCACGCTCATTTGGAGCAGCTCTGCGGTGCCCGCAGGCAAACCGCTCACATGCTGCGCTGACGTGAGCAAAGACGCCATTTGTCCCCGAGCGGCGTCCCACCGGGCGAGTCGGCCCCCGCTCCGCGCTCCCCTGGCGGCCGAAGGCGGAGGAGACGATTAAAAGATGTGCCGGAAACGCACACGATTAAATTAAGAAGCGCTAACTATTAAAAGGACTCACAAATCAAAATTTCACACACAATTGACGTGCAATACAAAATTTTTACAGGAGAGCAGAAACAAATTTTGAAAATTATTATTATCATTAAATCACTCTAATTAATTTGGAAAGGGTCTTTTAAGAGCTATTTTAAATAAAGGTACTAGAAAGTTCGGCTAATCAATCTACAGTATTTTACTTTCTATATTATAAGATGAAATTTTAAAAAATAGATAACTTACGGCCATTCTGAAAGGCTCTGGTAGAGATAACGCTTAAAGGTGGTTTCCCAGTAAACCACATCGAACGTATCTATGACTTTTACTTTTCATTATGTTTAACTAGACCTGTTCAGAGCCTACAGTTTAGCAGTGTTGTGTAATAAAATTGGATTATACAGTGAAACATTTATATGAGAAAGTACTGGACTAATTTCTAAAATCTTTAACCCCTCGTAATGTGTGAAGCTAGGCATGTTTAATTTTCATGTCAATGGATCAAATATAAAAGTTGATTTAAGATATTTTAGCCTCTTTAAATGTATTATTAGAGTTGAAATTTGTTTTTTTATCTAGACCGTAGATAATGAATGACACAATCTTACGTAACCAAATTTTTGTAAGCAAGTAAATAAGGTTCATTTACTTACAAAAAGACGAATCATTACTAGAAAATACGCCGTTTCTATTTCAGGTATGGTTTCACAGTTATATAAGAAATTCATTGTGAAATACGAAGTTCATAAATAATTATGAATCCCTTATTTCTTCCAAAAATAAATTATCATTTAATAAATCTGGACAATGGGAAATAATTCTGTAACCGTCTTATCTTGTTATTCGAAGAGTTTCTTTCTTTCTTTCCTTCTTTCTTGGAATGTCGGCTGCGTATGAGTGCTTTACAGTCAGAGCCGTTTAGTTGTGTTTATAATACACATTTAACGTCAGGTTTGGTGTGTGATGCGTCTTTTATAGATCTATAAAAATGTCATGTAAATGAACGAATGTGGCTGACAATTTGTTTTTCATATACGGAAAGTTCACTGCAAAACATCACAGCAGACGCATTAGCTCTCTGATGAAAACAGGATTCTCTATGAGGAGAATCACCGGGAGAGGTGGCCCAGTGCATCGACTGATGTCACTGCAGTGCCTCTGACCAGGAGGTCCTAGGTTCGAGTCCCCACAGCAGTAAGATTTTCGACACTAGATTGTCAACTAACTCGAATTTAGTGGTTGTCTGTAGAATTCTAGCGGCCAGCTGCTCTGATCGGTAGTTTTCCGTGGTTTCTCCGATTAACACCAGGCGAATGCCGAAGCAATATCCTAACAAAGGGGCCACGGACCGCGCGCAATCGTCCTCTTCCTTGTCCTCACCCCCCTTACACACACACACACTTACACTAACATATACTACACTGTGGCACATGCCGGGAGACCAGTCGGGAGCTTAGAGCTTGTCCCGGCTGGGACGGTGCCCCGCTGGTGAGAGAGTCCTGGTTAGGGGGAAACCCCGCTAGCCATCGGTAGGTTGGCGCCGGATCTCGCCATCCAGCGGGGGAAGATCACCGCCACCTCCACACCTCCCGATGAAAAACGTGGACTACACTTACGGGACTAATGACCTTAGTAGTTGACGTGCCCGGAAACACTAACTACCAACCAACCGAGGAAAAACATGCACTACTACACTTACAGGACTAACGAGCTCGGTAGTGGACGTGCCCGAAACCATTAGCAACAACTAACCAACCGAGCAAAAAAGCATGCACTATACTTACGGGACTAATGACCTCGGTAGTTGACGTGCCCGGAAGCACTAGCAACCTCCCAACCGATGCGGAGAATCATTTTTCGTTGGGCGTGCGCGTGTGCGTGCGCGTGCGGGCGCGTGCGTGTGGGGAGAGACGGATCGGCTGCTGCCCTGAGGATTGATCCGGCGCCGTGTCGGCGGGGATTGGGGCGCGCGCGGTGCAAACAGCGCCGGCCCGTGATGAAGCGCTCCGCCGCGCGAGGCGCCGCCGCGCCGCCCGTGACATGTTTGAGATGGCGGCGGCGAGGCCTTGTCTGCGCCGGACGGGGATGGAGCGACCGTCAGCCCCCCACCCCCCGCCTCTTCACACAGCACCGCGTGTGTAGTTGCAGGGCCGTTAGAGTGCTCTAGAATTCCTACAATCTTGTCAGCTATGCGAATGTCTGATATAGAATTTTATACTTCGCAATGTGCCAACTTGACAGCGGATGAGCGGATGAGTGAGATCATTTGCGGATTCGGTGGTATAACGGTCAGCGTACCGGACTGTTGTACCGGCTTTTGCGGGTTCAAACCCGATCGAAGCCGTGGATTTTTAACGGCGAAAATATCCTTCGTACGCCTTCCTTCGGAGGGGAAGTAAAGCCGGCTGTCCCATGTAGTATATTTACTACATGTAAAAGATCCTCAAGCCTAAAAGAAGCCTCTGAGCTAAATTCAAATTGCCTGTTTCGTCGCCCAAGATAATTCCTCCTTTCTCCACTAGGTGGTGAAAGTTGCGTAGCGAAATTTGGGTGGTTAGACGGAAGAGCGAGCCTGATGGCCCGAGTCTCGCCACGTAAAATAAGGCATTAACTAACTGTGTTGATAGCTTGCAGACTTAAGGCTCCCGCAGACCGGCACGGTAGATCCGCGGCGGGTGCGGCGCGGAAAGATCCGAGCTAGACGCGGCCGCGAAATTCGCGGGACCGTTCACCCCGGAGCGTCAATTATGAGTCAGCGTTTGGTGACGGTTGGCAAGGTCGCTCGGCCAGACGGAAACGAAGACTCCCGAACACGGGCGGACTTCCACGAAACTCGAGCTGCAGTGGAAGAAACGCGTCTGACTGCGTTACAAATTTCGCCGTCAATTAAACGCTGCCAATCCGTTGCCGGGACGCTCGCCTGCCACGCAGGTCTGAACATGCTCATAAGGGAACACGTGACGCGAAACTTCCGCTGCGGCCAATCCACATAGGTTGCGGATCTTCCGCGTCGGTCTGTGGGAGCCTTTATTCAGTAAGCAGTCACTGTGAGATGCCACTGAAATGAATTGCGTAAAAAAGTTGTAAATGTTGCCAGGGGACTAATGCAAATGAGTGTGACCATTGGTTCTTCAATCACATAATCGTATAAACCTTACAAGTAAGTTTTGGCTGTACTCTGGGGGTTTGGAATGGTAATTAAGAAAAACATGTGCAGAGGCCAGGGCATGCTGGAGAGGATGGTAGGCGGCTCATCAAGGCGGAGAGGGAGCTCCTGCTAACAGCCAATGCCTTATTTATTTTAATTTTATTTATTTTACGTCAAAAAAACAGTTAAAACTGTGAATGACATGCTATGGGGAGAAGTGAATTCTGTGTACATTTTCAAAATTCTGTGATCCCTACAATAAGTCATATACTACTTGAATTTTGAAAAACAAAAAACCGCTTCCAAATAATAAAATCTATTTTCAAGGACAAATGAGCATTAAATTTTGGGCTCTTATCCAGCATGTCTTTCGTCAAGGAATAATATGCCGCAACAACATGGAAATGATAATTTGAATAACTATATTTCCCACTGAATTCTAGAAGACGCGCACAGATAATGAAGTTACACTTATTTTTTCTTTCTTCACTCGATGCGTGTAGGGGAACATGGGACCAGATGGAACCGTTAAGCCTGTAGCAACAGTACAGTGTACATTTTGTTTTAAAAAATAGTGATACACACTTAAAAAAATATTACATACCTTCTGCTAAAACCTATTGAAAGAGTGCTGCTTTTAGTAAAACTGCTTCTTATTTTTTTTAATTTTCTTGAAGTCTGCATTTCTTCCACTTTTCCTCACTCCTAAGGCAATGGGAGACAGTGCTAATTAGATATTAATGTCTACTGTTTAAACAAATATCAGTAAATAACGTAAATCACAATTTAAAAAAATCATGTACTGATGTAATGTAGATCTATTTTATCTCTACGTACTGTGATATATCAAAATGACGAACCATTTTTATTATGGAAATGTCATTTTATATGACATAGAATGTAGGGATGTCAATAGACGATCGCGAGGGATCGCGGCGTTTAGGATCATTTTCGTGAGGTAGATATGACAGAGCAGAGGCGGGATAAGCATTGTTTTGGGAGACAAAAGAAAAATATATAAAATTCGGATGCTTCCGAATTTCTGGAAGAACATTTTTCGCTAGAGCAATGCGGTGATCAGCGGATCGGCTTGTGATATATTTTACTAGATCGAGGAAAGACTGTAATTGACAGTTGTTTAAATTAACTATCGTTTTTATATTAGGATAAAGTGTTTATGTAGGAAGTAAAAATTCGTTTCTAGGCGTCCAGCCGAGACGCAAGTGAGGGAAGTCACGGATTATAATAGTATCGCCGGGAGAATTTGGAACCAGATCACGGACATTAGGCGCGGACTTTATCCAGAAGCAAGATTCTGCTGCGTCGATGGAGGTTTTACGGGCCATCGAACGAAGAAGTGGAGAACGCGCGAAGACCCACGAATGGATAACAAAGTTTATAATTATTGTAATACAGAGAAAACTGGTCATGACCAAAGAATGATTATTTTTTATTATCATTATAATAAATTTTAATTTGTTAAGTTGAAAGCTGATTATCATTGTTCGTTACGTGCAATCCAGCATTTTAAGAAGATTTTCAGATTCCTCGCCACTCCGTATAGATGGCAAATTGAATAATTGGTTGCAGAGTAAGTAGCAACAATTATGAACTTCGAACCCCAATTAACTGAGCTAGCCCAACATAATTTTGTAAGGAGAGATATTTAAATTACGTAGGAATTACTAGGTTTCAAGTGTAACCTTTTCCTGGCGCCCAAATTACATTTATCAGTAATAATTATGTTTCAGATTGGCAGCAGTCAACGTCGGGCATGTTTCAGTATAGGGCTAATTTTACACCGTTTTATGTTTTTTAAAGTGGGTCCCTTGGAGGAACCAATAATATCTCTCAAATAAAGTTATGTTACGATGGCAATTTTTCCAGTTCTGCCGGTGAACTTCCTTGAATTTGGTTCTGCAATCCTGAATTTGGTCCTTGAGGAAGAATATCTTCAAGAGCAAATATCAGAGACTGAGATTCTGCCTCCGCTCAATGACGTAATAGGTTCAGCTTCTTATGTAGCTTTTTACGTTTCTGCAGACAGTTCGCAATTTGTTGCTTCTTATGTAGCGAAAGCACCATCAGAAATTTCTACTGCTTTTGTAAAGATCACCAGTTTGTCTGAGTTATTTCCAAGACAGTTATTAACAGTTTGTGAGTGAAAGAAACTGATAAATAACATAAAATTTACCTACTCCTAAAACGAATAATTATATTTGTTATATCATGCAGTCAAAAATTTCTGGGCAACTTGGAATAGGAACGTTCCACAATGCCCTGCTCGACGCTAGCACAAAATGGTTCAAACACAATCATATTAACCTTTCTTTCTTTTGAGAAATCCAAAATCATTGAATCATAAACTTATATAACTAAGATATTAACACAAATACTGTCATATTTCTGCATTCTTATGCCAAATAAAATGTTTTACATTACTTCCTTCTTTGTAAGGCACAGAGGAAATAGCTCTTTTGGTATCATGTTGATCAGTGTGCTATCACCATTCTTCCAATAATAGACCTAACATCAAGGAAATTTCGAATAATCAGAGGTAAAGAAACGGATATTGGAAATAAACTTTCACATTTGGAAGTCCGGAAGCTTTTAAACTCGCATTTAATGATCTTTACAATAAATCCTTACTAATTATAACACGCGCTGAAACAATCGTGCGGAATGCTCATGTTATCTTTTTTTAAAACCTAATGTATATTTTGAAAAAAGTCTTTTGAAACTAACGTTAACGCTTTTACGTTGGTAATATTTAACGATGCAGGCTTTAATCGTTTGGGCTCTGGGAATCTATGGCACGTTAACGCCGTTACACTTCATTGTGACTTCGTTTAGAGGGAACGGTCGATGGCTCTGGTAAAGCTGTTCTCTGCCGCAGTCAAAAGCCGATTTATTGAGATGGTGCTTAATTAATTTAATTATTCCAGCGAAGATGTGATTAAATCGTTGTTATTGATTCGGAAAAAGAATATCCGGTCTGAGAGCAAGTTATCAAAGAGAAGATTGCGCTTTTTACTGCGAAGCGACGTGTTTCATGGCAATTTTATTGTTTTAGAAAGACTACTATTTTCTTCATTTTAAATTATTGTATTGTATTAGCTAGTGGTTCCTCCAATTTAACATGAAAATATTCTTTATCGTTAATGTTTTAAGAAAATCGTGCGTAAAATAGTTTGTTATTTTGTTATGAATTAATGTCAACTCCGCACGTTTGAACTTTAAACAAATACAGCTATGAAAAGTGATTATGTCGTAAAATTCTTTTGCTATACTTATTTTATTAATTTTCAATGAGTAGACGAGTAATTTCACAGAAATTGAAAGTAAACTACCCAACCACCAACTACGTGAAAAGTCTATGTCACCGTTCTTGTTTTCCTCATGTACCGAGGAACTCAAGGAAAACCCAAAAGCAATTAATGAATTTCTATTTTGACTCTCAAAATGAAAATATTTGATTGTGCCATTCCACATATTCTAGTATTGTTCGCACCTTCTTAATTTTTATACTCGGAGCGTAACTGCTAATGACAAAGTTAATGTATTGCAACTGACAGGCTCCATGGCAATGGTCACCCGCCATTAAATATTTGCTACTCACGTGGTTTTCAGAAATACATGCTGTACACAGGAACTGTAACTTTTATATAATATTGATATATAAAGAACTACTCTACTGTCTATCAACTGTACTGTTATGGTAGTATATGCGAAGTCTATTTTTGTTAAAGAATTTAGTTTATTCCATTGTTAAACAATTGTTTTTATTTGCTGTTTGTGAGCTGTGTACGTTCTGAAAATCATTTTGTGAGGTTTAGTTCAGGAAAAGTTTAGCTGCTACAGGTCAATATTTTTGTAGAACACTATATTTAAAAATTAAAAACCTATGTATACTACATGATTGTACTTTTAACGACGGAATTAAAACCTAACGGTAAAATATCTATGTTCAGAAAGACATTTCATATCGCGAAGACATTCCAGGCGCAAATCTTTTATTGTGCAATATAGTATATATAAATTAAATATTGTACGTTTTTCGGAGTGTGTACGAAACCATCAAATGATATATTTATCAATGTGTGCTTCAAGTTGTTTTGAACCCTCTATACTTTTAATTTTTGGAGGAAAAAAAGAGTAAATATAGTATTGCTTAACTTTTGTTTGCTTCCATCTCTCTTGTATGCCTGATTTATATTTGTAATGTGTTTTCTTTCCATCACTTTTTTAGATCGATCTCCACTGTACGCGAACATACATTTCAAACTCATTGAATGGCAATTTTTTGCTGTTGTTCTATACATATTTGGATAAGGAGAGGAATATCACAAAAAATGCATATAGTCTAATTTGAAATATTTTATTAAAAAATAATTCTAACATGCCAATATTATTTGATTGAGCAGATCAATATGGGAATAAATTAATGCTGACGAGTTTTCTGAGATCATTGAATGCTGTAATCTTCAGAGAATTTTATACTAACCAAAATAATCAGAAAACATGTGGAGTCATTAAGTACACAAACGTAACTTTCATATTGCAATATACTTCTTAAATGTACCATTTTGTTAATGATGTTTAATATATCAATACAAAAAAGGGTTATTGCTATTTATTCAAGGTTTATTTCATTTATTTAAATGTGTTAAAAAATCTCATTACGTGATGGAGCTTCCTAGGGAGATATTGCAATTTGATGAAACAATCTGAGTAATAACGGACAACGTATATTCACTGCTTTCTAGTAATTCATTTTTAAATAAGTCTTTTACAATGAGATTTATTTAAGTGGAAAATACCGTGTGTCATTAATCACTAAAAATACATCTTATCGAGATGCTAGAGGAAGGGCTAGAAGAGCTAGAAGATGCTAGACGAGACGTGAGATTTGTGAAGTCGTCTAGAGATTTGTGTAAGATGTGACATTAATTTCAACTCATTCTGTGAAATTTTGAAGAAATACAATTTCCTTTGCTTGCTCTCAAATGTAAGCAAGACAAATCTATGCGTTTTTAAAAATAAGCAACGTCGTTTACACATTCGGGTGGTGCCTCGCCTGGAGTTTTCTTGTCCTAGAGGCGATACCATTTTTACTACTTTTCATTTAATATTCTTTAAACTATCCAAAGCATCAGGGAATATTTTTGGGATAAGTTTCAAGAACCAACTTTTAGCCTTAAAATTATATTATATATTTTTTTTACGTAGGTGTTTTTAAAAAATACAGAATAATTAAAACCTGTCATTTTACTTGAAAACGTTTAAAAGATGTTTTAATTGTAGCAAAAGAAAACAATTCCCAAAATATCTGTTATATTGCTTGACAATGACATCAAATATTTTACTTTATTGTTAATTGTTGATATTCTAGCGGACTGTTTGAAATAATTTGCCTGGCGGCGATACCAGCAAAACCCTAGAAACAATGCACTAAAATCTTCACTTCTCTTTCCTTCAATTATATTTAGTTCACAGTGCTAAACCCACAGGTATCACATGCGAAGTAAATAAGACAGTCACGTCTCCTATCCAAATGACACATACTATTTTCTTAAATAGCCTTATGTAGTCTAAATAATCAGAAGCGCTAATTGGAAATATGCGTCTCGTATTTTCTTTGTCAATGACGAAAAATATTTGAATTCCCCTGCTCCGATAATAGATATATCGGGATTCAATTTGAGAATGTATTTCACCGCCAGCCACAAAGAGATGTTGAGTCCTGTTAATCGCAAAAATTTAAATGAAATGTAACATTATCAAAATGATTCAACAAAGAAAGAAAGAAAGTGAAGAACATTAAGAAACCTATTTGACGAACACAGTGATTGTTAGTAAAGTTAATTACGCTTGATTTAAGAATCTAGATTATCTTCTTGACGTAAAAGGTCAAATTATCTATAGATGGAAAACTAGAAACACATTCATGCAACAAGTTCAATATAAATATAAGATATAAAGAACTTCTATTTTACAAGTCACCTAGAATTAGTTTTAGTTCAATGGTGTTATGAAATTGGTTAAAAAGTTTGTGGCAGATTTCTGAATAGAGAAACAAGAGCAACATTGTTGAAATCTCTCAACGAATAAGTCTCATTTTTCTGACAAACAGATCGAATGATGATTTATTTTTAAGAGAAAAAAAGGAATTACGTGTCTGGTTGCAAACTTAGAGAAAACCAAGAAACTGGCTGCAAATGAAGGGCAATTCAGCATCAATATATTTAGATGAACCTTAATGTTAAATAAGTTCAAAAAAAGAAGAGCTTTTCATTTTATCATGTATTGCAAATAATTTTATTTCAACGAGGTTGGGAATCCGACTGAAAAAAAACCTCTTGTGGCAGCAATTCTGAAAACAACTTCATAAAACGTAACATTGGTGAACTGTTTTAACAAAGAATTAAAATTCTCGTATACATGGCGAAAACATCGATTTGTTGATTTATTTTTATTCGAATAAAAATAATTACATAGTATCCGGTTACAAACGCGGCGAGTCCAACTTTTTTTGGCGGCCGGCACAAAACCCTTCACCGCAACGAGGCTGGCAAAAGAAGCGTCTCACTCCACCACACGGACTTCTGCAAAGAGTAACCGGAACATCACTACGGCAGACAGTGGACGAGAATCAGAACATTCGCGACACGCATTCGAAGATTAATGTTCAATAAAATACGTCACCTGAAAATTTTTCATGTTACAAAATATAAATATGTGTTTAAATTTTAAAATCCCAAGATGGCGAAACTACAATCGGAAAGGTACGAGGAAAATATATTCAATATATCTTTAAAGAGAAAAATAAGTTCCATTATTATTACATACGCACAAATTTAATAAAAAATTGTGATATTGTGCCTTTAATGTAATTATAGTCTTTGACAACGGACGTGTGTCAACCCTGTTACATTCATTAAAATGACTATAATTTCTAAACTGGCACGTATCGGTAATTGGTATTTATAGGAAAGAAACGTGGCTATACTACTCGCGCAACTTTTCTTGAATGATGGATTGAAGAAATGCGGGTGGAGTGTGGGTATTAGTTACAAAGTCGGCCACTAGAGTATTTACGGTAATGCCAATCTCTGGAAAATCGAAGTCAAACCTGCTACGTGTGCGGCTAGGTCATCGCTCTGGGTGGGCAACAGCAGGGACACTACATAGAAGTTTTAGGTGCCTCGAATGAAGGACCTGGACCTGCCTCAGCCATTTATTTAGATAATGGTAATAAAGCTGAACAGAAGTTCTCGACAATGAAAGCAACTAGCTTTGACTAGCTTCTCTCTCGCGTCATCGAAGTTTTAATGCTTGGAATGTTGTCATCAGTGCTCGCTGCGAGCTTTTGCCTTCAAATGTTTATTGCTCAAGGGAGGGGGAAGCAAGGTCCTCGTTCAAGAAAATTTGCCCGAGTAGTAGATACTTTGAACGTCAGTTAGCCCATTTGGTTGTCATTAGTTGTAACTTAAGGAAAATAGAGATCGTTATTTCCTGCAAACTGCATTGTATGAAATTACCCAGTTTTGTGGCGTCTTAACTTCAATGCAATATCAGACCATCAACGCTTGAGAAATGTTTGTACAAATACTAAATCATAAAACAAATACTTCTACATTGTTTTTAGGGGTATACAGAAAGCGTTAACCCATTGACTCTAAGGGCACAATGAAGGATAACTTCTGGGGGCCATATACTACAGAAGAATATGGTCTCTAGGGGGCCTTACCATTTTTTCACTTTATTGGGGAAATTCTTTCCAGATATTCCTAAAAATAGTTTTAAAAATTAAATTAAATTTCACGTATGTGATTCATACATGAACACCGATGATCCTCGTGACCCCGCACATATATATTTACATTAGGGTCACTAATGGGCTACAATGCTTGAAAGAGAGAGTACTTATTCAAATTCAATGATATTCAGGATTTTTCAACGTTAAAACAAAAACATAAATAGTTCCTTTTCTTATTAAAGAACATTTAATGAGTCGAAGAAAAAACTAAAAAGCAAAATACACGTAACAAATCCTATGCAATACAATAACGCTGTCACAAGAGGTAATTTAGAATGCTAAGAGCATTCTATAATAAGTTGTGCTTTGCTCTATTAGAGAAAGTTGAAACGAAATCAATTTGAAGCTTGTCTGGGAAGACACAGGCCTTGAACTGAACACCAGTGTGAGATCCACCCGTGACCCACATGCCCCTCACAGGGAGTATTGCTTTGCGAATAAATAAAAGAGGTCGTCTTCGACAACATACTATGTTAACGAAGATGATGTTTTATTTATTCGCATAAGAACGTCAACAACACCAAATCAGAATTCCCACAATTCAGTGTTGGTTTGGCCCACCAGTGGGCCTCACAGCGCCGTAACCAAACTGCGTGAGGCCCACACTTGACCCTCATGGCCCTCACAGAGAGCATTGCTGGGGTCCACCAGTGGATCTCACGGGGCCATAGTCAGACCGAGTGAGACCCAACCGTGACCCTCATGGCCCTCACAGAGAGCATTGCTGGGGTCTTCCAGTGGGCCTCACAGCGCCATAGTCAAACCACGTGAGGCCCTCACAGAGAGCATTGCTGGGGTCCACCAGTGGATCTCACAGCGCCATAGTCAAACCACGTGAGGCCCACCCTTGACCCTGATGACAGTGTATGTGTTAAACTAAATCCACTCGTATTGAACCGTACTTGTAATTCAGAATTTCGCCGCCTAGATGTCGCGCGTGGGCCACCGTGGCGTGGCGGCAGCGGCGCTTGTTTGCGAGCGGGAGCGCGTTCTAATTAACGCACTTCATGCAACAACTGCATCCCGTCAGGTGTAGGGGCGGCGGCCGGCGCCGGGGATTCCCCGCGGCTTATTAGCCTCGCTGATTGTGCATTCGAAGTTTGGTGCGTTTGATTTCGCCTATTGAGGGCTGGCGCGGCCGGCGCGGCGGAGGCGTCGCGGAGTCTGCGTGACTTTTGAAGTCGCACCGCTCTGGGAGACTACGCGGCCGCGGGGGATGGGGGACGAAGAACGCGCCAAAGAGAGGTGCGAGGAGAAAGGTTGCCAACTTTCAAACTGGAACGGGATGACGCGGTACGAAGCAAGTGGAGGGAAATATTTCGGTTGTTTGTTTTCAAAAATATGATATTAAAATTTCTAATAATTAAAATTTATGACTTCATCAGACAAGAAATAATTACATCAATAATTGTGCACAGTATAATAACTTTTAGTTTCTACAATTGTGTGCATTTTATGTTACATTCAAAATTCTGCATGAATTATATAAAAGATCTTTGTGGTGCGTTGTGTGAATAGTCATTCACATATTTGGCTTTTGTTCTGTGATGTTTGAGTTGTAACTGTGCACATAGGCACGGACGCAGAGCTATAAGAGATTAGAAGCTTTTCAGCTGAAAATTGTTATATACGTCAAGAGTGAAATCTAGTTATGCCTTCTGGAGATCAGTAAGATATTTTCCTTTTTGAGGGTATTTTACAAGAATTATGATATTATCAAAATGTTATGGATATAGTTGACTTTTTTTAAGTTTCGATTTTCATTAAAACCTTTGTCATTTTGAAAATTCAAAAGTTGAACGATTATTTGAATATGTCATGCATTCACAATATAATATCCAGATATTTTGGCTCAGAGCAGTTTATCCCTCAATTGTAGATCTTTAAACTATGTCATGCATTTTTTTGAAAAAAAATATTAGTTGTTTAGTAACATCTAGAGTCACTAAGGGGAAGAAAAGTGTCTGATTAATGTGTGTTCCCACTGCAAAAGGTGGCTAGCAGGATTTCTTGCCATAGTTCCCTACAACACACTCATCGGTCTTGATATATATGAAATATTTGAATTGGATTTTGAGAAATATGCTCAACCCTTGTGTTCACAGTAAATAGTAATTGTATTGTTGCAGAATTTGTAAACCTCCTCCATTTCATTAGTATTCGATAATAAATACTGAACGTCATTGAACAATACTTTTGAGTTTTTGTTTTTCCTAATAGTGTACATATAAAATATTATAAATATGTAAAAATTTCTATGAGTCTTTATTTTTACGCGAAGCAAGGTTTCAGGTAGTTCTAATGTAGGTACTTTCGAATATCTCCTATTCCTCCAATATCAAAGCCAAACATTTCGTTCTCAATTCAATGTTTTCCTCAATTGAATACTGTTTTGCAGAACACGCCTAACTCCAAAAATATTAAAATTAAGCCATGGCGCTCCTTAGACAGCTAAATCCCAAACCTTTGCCTTTTACAATGAACTATTCAAGCAATTTTTGTGTTGTGCTTTGGGACAGAAAATACAAACCACATATTTCTTTTCTTATGGTCATAAGTTGCAAAAAACGACCAATGGTAGATATTAGTGGGAATGGCGGGGAACAGGGTCTGAAGAAAGGAGGGGAACGACGTTGGGGTGTGGCGGGGAGCAAAGGGGCGGGGAGCAAAGCGGGAGCGGGGTGCAGATAGAAGTGCAAAAGGCGAGTGTACATCTTCGCTCGTGGTCCCCTGTCGATAAGGCAGAAATTGTGACTCGCGAGCACCCGGCTTGTGGCGGAATACGCAAGACCCGGGGGGGGGCGGAATGCAGGAACGGCAGGGGAAGGGGAGGGGAAAGGCGGGGAAACGCAAATAGAGAGCTTGGGTCCGCCACGGAACAACTGGCGTGGCCAGCGGAAAGCGAACGCCATAATCTACAAATGCTCAGCGCTGTGACACGCAAATGAGAGTGGGGAGGAGCTAACCCGCTGGATATTTAAACGTGCGGTTCCGATCTCGTCCTGTAGTGTGGAAGCTCTAACGCAGAGTAGGTAGCTCTGACAAAATTCGCAGACTTTGTACCAGGGATTCCCACCTTTTTTCTTCCTATGACCAATGTCTTATGATTACGTTTCAGTTAAAAAACAATAATTTCATAAAAATTGCACATAGATGACTTCCAGATAACAATTACGTATGCCAATACTTCCATAAATATCTCTATTTACAATAATCGGAGACGCTCTCTTGGAGTAGCTTGGTTTCTAATTATCACTGTTCTACAAAGTTTTCAAAATACTGTCAATGTTGGGAGTTCTTTAAAAAGTGGTCGGTACATTTCTTGCATTACTTCGTTGAATATTTCTCAGAATTATTTATTCATTATTTCTCAAAATATTTTATTGTGCGATAAAGTATCGTTGTGAATTCTTAGTTATAATTTTGAGCTTTTTAAATATCCGAACGATGAATGATTTATACAAAATAGCATGAGGAGCCACTTTGAAGGCCTAATTATTATTAAATGATTTGAATCTTTATCTCAAAATAATGATTAATTTCTTTAATATTTTTTTAACCCATGAGATATATCTTGTTTTACCGATCAGCCGTCATTTGTTATTCGGCTAATCCGTTTTAAACTACTGATATATCAGCAGTTCCGAACCTACTGGGAAAGCCTGCTTTATACTCAGGGGGCTGGAAGTAGAAGAGTGTGAGGTTGTTGAAATCTCTCGAGGTGAGTCAATGAAAAACAAATTTAAAGGAAAAAATTGAAGTAATATTTGACAAAATTTTCAAAATGTCCCAGGGTCGGCATGTAAAGTACCCCCAAATTTTAAAGAATGTTTCAAAATTGAAGAATTTCAAAACTCCAACTAGAGCCAGATTGACATGGATTTCTTCAATTTGGAAAAAAATCGTACGAAAGGTTCTGCGCGGACGCACAGATGTTTTGGCGTCAACTGACTTTTCAGTAGAAGGATCCACAAAACAGCGATTCAGGCTACAACACGTGTTAATGGATTTTTAATTTTTAATTTAGAATCTGGATTTATCCACTTTTTCGTTATCAGAGCCCAGCAATGATTTTTTTCTGCCAAACATCCGTCGTTTTTTCGCGCAGCACAACATAACTTTCTCTATACTCTGCATATTACTCCGTATATACGTATGTATGCGAGAAAGTAAAAAGGAGCGGGGCAAGTAACTGCGAGGAAGAGAAAGGAAGGGGAGGGGAAGCGGCACGTGGAGATGAGAGAACTCGGGGAGAACACGGGTCTGACACATGACGGAAACTTGAGTTTCCGTCGCGAATATTCCTGGCAGGTGGCAACCCTGCAACTGCATGAATTGTCCTGGCTTTCTCAATCAGGAGCTCCGGACTAGGGTTGAACACCTGAAGGAAAAGCAAAGGGCGGGGCAAAGAAAGAGTGAGGTTCCCAGGGAAGGAAGAGTCCGGTGCTCAAGAGAAGGCGTGTCACGTGGCAAGGCCGGATGAGGGTCGAAGTCTATGGACGATAAATACTCATTGCTGAACAAAACAATTTTAATACGTTTGCTACCAAAACCAGTGAAAACAATCGGGTTAAACATTGAGGCACGGGGAGGGATGATGATCGTGAAGGATGATAACACTGTCTATGACGGAATCTACAAAAATGTTCAGCCAGATGGTCGGAAGTTGAACAAGTGGAAGAGATGGTCAGTCGAGGGGGATATTGAACGTAGGGATGGGACGGGAGGGCGAAAGGGAGGGGAGATTAAGGTGAGGAGGGAAGATGAAGTGATGAAGGAAAGAGAAGACGGATGTAAGAGGAAATCCGAGACACGACCTGAGCACTAGATCCCATAGCGGCAAGACCAAAATCGTGGCAACCCTGACTGTGACGGAATCTGCGTGACTTTCCCAGTCAGGAAGCAGAGGTTGAACGAGCGAAGGGGAGGGGGAGAGGTTGGGAAACGCAAAGAGTGAGCACCGCGAGGAAAAAGAGATTCCTCCCTCCGCAGTGGAACGGCAACCGAAGGCGGGGGCGGGGGCGGAGGGAGGGCGGAGTGGGGGGGCGGGGACGGAGCGGGGGGTGAGACGGGGCGGTGCGGGAACGGGGCGGAGCGAGATGAGGCGGGGAGGGTCGGGTCGGGGGCGGTGCAGGCGGAAAGCGAACGCAATAGTCGACAAATACTCAGCGCTGCGCCGCATAAATGAATACAGGGAGGGGGCGGGAGCGCGTTAAAGTATTCAGCGACGGCGGTGCGCCCCGGCGGCCGGGCCGCGCGTTAACTATTCACGCGCGCGGTGGGGGGGGAGGGGGAGGGGGGACGGCGCGGGGGCGGAGAGGAAAAGATCGCCCAGGGCCGCAAATCGCTCGACGGCGGCGGCGGCGAAAACGCACAGTGGTTCGAAGCCCGAGGAGGGCGGAAATTAGTCGATGAGATGAGAAGTGCTCTTTGAGGTTTCAGTTTATTTAAGATTAAGACACTTAGGGTTATTTATTAAATACAGACATTTTTACTATTGTTCTTATGCTTTCATGTGGTATGTAAACATTTTAGTTCAATAATGTAATTCGATTGCATCAAAGCATTAAACACAATCAATTGATTTAAAAATAATATCCTTCTCAATGTTGTGAATTCGTCATGTGAAGTGCATAATTGTTTGAGGCCGTGATATGTTTATTGGAGAGTGCTCAAAATCCTTGATAGCATACTAGACCATATCATTATTGTATATATATTTTCTCAATGTCTGAACTAAGATTAGACGAAAGGGTCCTCCGTGCTGTAGCGGAAGAAGTGATATTCCCATATTAAGCTCCTTACCACAAAATTATTCAATCTGTATTACATGTAGGGCTTATTATAGTTAAAAGTATTATTTCTCTTTCTTTACAATATATTATTTATGTACAAAATTTTACTATTTGAGAAGTAAGATTTTCTAAATATTTGGTTTTATTTCCGATCAATCTGCTTTAAATACATTAAACTATTGTTTCTGAAAGATTATTCTATTTATTTTCGTATTACATTATAATTTTATTGTTTTTACACTGTTTGTAGAATATTATATCCTCTATTTCTTAGTTATTTATTTGTAGTCTAAATATTTTAAATTTATTCAAATATTATTTTTTAAATCTTTAATTATAGTATGATGATAACGTATTACATTTTTCATATATGGATGTGTTCATTTCCAACAATTCCGCATTTCCTTAGAGGCAGGCGTTGCTGCTGCGGGACCTCTTCCGTGCCTCCTTCCCTGTGCTCCACTGTGCGGCGGCGCGGCGTGGGCAGTGGCCCGGGGTGGGGGGAGGGAGGGGGTGGGGGTATTGAGAACCCCCTCCGACCTGCTCTTCCTCCTCCTGGAAGCCCTTGCCTCCCCTCCCTGGTCCTGGGCCGAGGCGACGTGGCCGCTGGCTGCTGCAGTCTGGTCACGAAGCGGGGCGCAAAGCCTGCAGATCTGTCGGAGGTGCGCCCCGCGCCGCCCCGCCCCGCCCCGCACCGCACCGCGCGCTACAATACGTACTCCGCCCCGCTACCCGAGATTAATTTGCGACGGCTTACCTCCGACGCCGCGGCGGCGAATTCGTTTCTCGACCAGTGCAGGAGCAGGCAGCGGTGGAGCTAGTGGTTGTGGAAACGGTTGGGCAGTGGTGCGTTTAATGTCACGTCACCACACCCCGAGTGGCAAGCTGTAGGGGATTGCCTCTGTTGGTGGTTGGGACTTTGTGCGTTGCCGCGCAGTGTTCGACTTTACGACGAAGGTTTTTGACCGGAAAGTGGTTAAGCAAGCAGTTGCCGCGCAGTGTTCGACTTTACGATGAAGGTTTTTGACCGGCAAGTGGTTGAGCAAGTAGTTGAGCAAACTGGTAGTGGTTGAGCGGTGGTGCGGTGGTGCATTTGGTGCAATGAGGTGGGCA
Source organism: Teleogryllus occipitalis (assembly GCA_011170035.1). Taxonomy (NCBI): domain Eukaryota; kingdom Metazoa; phylum Arthropoda; class Insecta; order Orthoptera; family Gryllidae; genus Teleogryllus; species Teleogryllus occipitalis. The sequence continues at coordinate 45,775 of BLKR01010005.1, forward strand.
GGTACTAGACGTAACCTCAGTATACTCCGAGTGGCAAGCAGTATAGCAATGCCTCAATGACTGATGTGCTGGTTCTTTGGTGCTCAGTCTCCGTTAAAGTCGTGGTTGTGAAAACGGTTGGGCGTTGGTGCGGTGCTCCATTTGGCGTCACGTCAGCACACCGAATAGCAAGTTGTGGAGCAATGCTGTGCTTGAGACTTACTGCGTTGGTGCCTTGTCGCTCAGTGCTCGACGCTACTCCGAAGCTTGTTGACCGGCAAGTGGTTGAGTAAGCAGTTGGGCAAACTGGTAGTGATTAAGCGTTGGTGCGGTGGTGCACTAAGCTGGGCAGCAGGTGCTAGACCTAACGTCAGTATACTCCGCGAGGCAAGCAGTATAGTAATGACTGATGTGATGGTTCTTTGATGTTCAGTGTTTGACGCTTCGTCAAAGGTTTGGTGCGACAAGTGGTTGAGCAGGGGTCCATTTTCATAGTGGTGTCACGTTGGTGTGTTGTTGAAATGTGGTGCACTGCAGGTATTTGTCGCACGTCATCACACTTTGACCGGGAAACTGTGAAGCAATATTGTGCACGCGACCCCTCTGCTGCTTGTTGATTCCTGGTGCGTTGTTGTGTTGATACATTCATGAACGTTCCATCGATAGGCTACGGCACAGGTCTTCGGCCGGAACGTCATTGAAAAACTGTTGTGGAAACGACGTCTCGGTTGGTGGCTCAAAGCTGGTTCGTGATGCATCGTAACAGTTCTCAAAATTACATCAGCGCTTCTCTACGGGAATGGTCACATAAACCGTTGTGCAGTGCTGGTGTGTTGTTGCGATTTGTTTGACGCTACATCGAAACTTCTCGCCCAACAAAATTTTGAGCAAACGTAGTTAAAGCGACGTTCTGGACTTTCTGCTCGATTATAATCTAACCACTCGACAAGTGTTTGAGCGGACGTTAGCTTCGTTGGTGGCTGTGTATTAGTGTACTGCACTTTCTAGTTTTCGATACTACTTATTTCGGCAGGTTCGTGGTTGTGCAAGTGTTTTCTACATTGGTATTGCACTGGCTCTGCTCTTACCATCAAGTGTTTGAGCATGTATTTAACTGCATAATAACTGTCTCTGCGTGCAGTTATGTGCTGGTTCGCTGATGCAACGTACGATGGCAGTCCAACAACAGAGCAATAATTTGCTGGTTCTCTAACGTGAAAAGCTTGAATCTCAAGGCGAGAGATATGCAGAGTCGTATGCGTCCCGCATCTCCCCAGTAGAGTCGGTGTACAGTGCATTTCATGCCGTAGATGCAGAGGCACTTTGATCATGTGGTGCTGAATGGACGATATCTCCGCTGTGTGATGAGCCATGTTGAATTGATGCATTGATTAAAATCTTATTAAGCACTCCGCTTTGTAAGAATTGAGACGTCTCCGGATGTTCAATCACGTGGAGACGAGGACACTTCCTGGCAAAGTGACCTATTGTTGTTGAGGACACTGATTCTACGTAAAAGGATTAACGACTGTGCGGTGAGTGTGGAAGCTGGTGTAGAACTCACAACATTGAAGCAGGAGGTAAACGCGTGGACTTTATAAAACTCGTTCAGTCATATGTGAATGCGTTGGATCAGTTTGATATTCGTGTCTTTCGCTATAATACACGTATGATAATCTGGTCTCTGCTTGGACAAATATAGCTATATGGTATGAAGTGTCTCATAGGCCTTATTTGAAAAAAGTGAAGACGACTAGACCGCTAAAATAGTGAATTGTATGTATTGTAAAGTTTTAGTTGTCTCCACAACTATTAATACTGTAATTTATCACGATTAAACATGCATCCATTTTCCATACTAAGAGGACTAGGGCAATGTTTCGGAATTTTACAATAAGTCACACTGTAATCAGATTTTCTAAGTAAATAGCATCACGATTTATCGTTATGGCATTATCAAATTGTTCGTAGATAAGATTAGAAAACAGAGTACATTAAAGCATATTTCGTATACATCAAATCACCTATGTCAGCCATACTCTAATCAACATTTAGAAACAAATTATGTGAGGTCGTTATCAGTAGTTGGTAAGTTGTCAAAAAACGTAAATGTACCGTTCCTGTTGTAACAAGGAATCAGTTTAAAATATATTACATAATCTTATGTACCTGAAGGTATTTTACAAGTAACATTCAGATCAGATACAAGTTATCAGTAGACAAGCAAATATATTTTGCTAAAGTATTTCACTTAACAAATTCGACACATTACTTTACGGTTTTTAAAACAAATAGTGCCATTATCTACCAATGATTAGCAGCTTATCAACTTGAATTGAATGTAAATCAAAATCCACCGAAAATGTAAGCATTAGTCCTTACAACTGCCTAAATCATACTCGTATTTTAAAAATGTGTAGCCAACCTTGAATTATATTCACGAAAGAGCAGTTTACAAATGATTCAATAACATATAACCAGCTGAAAGAAGTATAACTTATCACAAAAAGTGCAATCCTGCATATTAGTATTGCTAATATATTTATTAACTTTCCTCAATCAGCAGATCTACACCGCATGTACTCATTTATGTACTCATCGACTTATGTAGTTTTCGTAGTTTGTAAACAAACGTTGCAAACCTGTGTGATTATAAATTATCTGATTGCCTAAAATCCAATAGTGCAAGAAAATCTCAATCCATTCGTACTAAGAAAAAATGTAATTTATCTAGTAAGTCATAGCGAGTTACGGCACTACGAATGGTACATCATACGGAACACTCCGGAATTTATTAACAATATTGTGAAATGAAAAATGACGCAGATGAAGTCATCTCTGCTGGGAGAGCATGAAAATAAACGCTGTTAGTCGTGTATTGTGTAAATGTATGATCTGCACAAACGAATAAGTAGAGTTCATTGTTTCAGAAGTTTACTTGGAACATCAATGTAAATTATGATCACTTTACTACAAGTTTACGAACAGTCTCGAGCACTTGAAAATCAACGATGTTATCTTTACATTTACTGTAATCACCGATTACCAAAAACATTCTAAATTCAATCACGTTCCTTCAATTACATTCTAAATTTCTCCGTGATCACGGAACACCTGAAAACATCTGTCCGGACATTAACAAAACGCTGCCGAACAAAAAACGCAGCACCGAACGTGCAAACTCCGATGACCGCTCCACAGAGCATCACTGCACCACGTCGAGTGCCCACGCCCGCCATACCCCTGCACTGCCCGCCCCGCGTGACAAGGGCTAACGGCCGCTAAAGGTTTACGCAAATGCCCTCCACGCACGCCCATCGAACAGGGGGAATGTTCGGTGGCGCGCTCTTTTGAATCCGCCACTTTCCAAAGCAACGCGTCATGCCGGCGCATCCGATGCGGCTTCGCTGGTGACCGCCGCCGCCGGCTGATAGCGCCAACTGCGCCGTGCTGCGCCGCCGTTTGAGCGGCATGTGGCGCCATCAGTGACCGCCAAGACATTAACACGACGCCTGCGGCGACCGCCTGAAAACGCGGCTGTAATTATGTTTGTGGACGTTCCATCGTACATCGGGTTTGTCAGCGAGGTAAGAACAGACTGGTTGAATGCCTTGTTTTTTTCCTTCTCGGTTTCACCTCTTTTTGAACGCATGCAGTTACATTTTTTTTAAAATTTATTTTGCATCTAAATTTTTGTGGATACAGGATGTCTCAGAATAAATGTTTCGACTTCTAAGGCACGGAGAGAGGTCGAAGAATATTTCATGTTGTTGATGAACACGTAGTTGGAAATTTCCTGTAACATGTTAAATGTTACTCATGAAATGACATTTGCTCTCATTTTTTTGTCAACTTCGCATGAGCTGGTGTGTGGCAAGAACATGAAATCTCTTTGCGTAAAAACGTCATCTGCAAAACACTACTGCACGGGGAGTTGTATACCAATAACGTGCAAATGTAATGTGTGTAACTTCATGATATGAAATTTCCCTCCACGTGTTCATTGACAAACAGACAACAGATTATCATCGATACCTAGACATCCTCTAAAAATGTGTAATATTTATTACGGCGCAGTCTGTATAAATACAGTGTGATGTAACCATTTTCGTGATTATAAAATCTCTTAATAATTAAAATTGCAATGCCTACACATTAATTTATCTACGATCATCATAGAAACGCTGTTAGAGACAAGACATGGCAATAATTATTGGGAATTTGAACGATACGTTCATTTATTAAAAGCTACATCTATCCCTTAATGTTTGATTTTAAGAAACAGCGACCTTGACAGAAGTTTAACAGAAGTCTCCGCAATGGCCAGTACTCGAGTGCAAGTGTTTTCAGTTTTTGTAATGTTTAAACGAATACCATTTCACTTCATTTATTGTTATCTAACTTATATCGTAATAAAAATATAGTTTTCAGGACAAATCGCACTCATATTGGGACATAGGGACAGAAAATTGTCGATATACATGAGCTACATGTCCACAAGATTGTTTACAAGAACCCAAGTACATAATTTTCAGATCAAACCTCACAGCAATTACGGTCGTGATCACTGTTGGGGAAAATAGCCGTTCCGCAGCATGTGATGTTAGTCGTGGTTTTCTGTCCATAAGAATTACGAAACACTGTTCACCACTTATTGCGTGGTTAAGTTAACACAATCAGTATGATAACTGAAATTCCACTGAGTTAAATGAGAATCAATATTATGAACATACATATTGCCACGCAATGTCCCAGCTCTTTGACACTTTCACTCAATGGATGACAGAAGATCTTTAAAGAATAACAACATTTTATCGTCATTTTAATATGCAAATCTGTATGCAAGATCTGTTCAGCGAGAACATTTGTAGAAAGTGTCAAAACGTTGTATGCGTACTTTGTACTTGTCACATTGTGGCCGACATATATTTATTACACTCATGGTCGTGAAACGGGCGTTATTTGCTACCTACGAGTTCTTAAATAGTTGAGGAGCACTGGATGTACCCTTGTTTACTTGGACCGCCACTCTCCTGATCCCGATTCTTCTATTACGTCACAGTGGCGTCGTCTGTATTTTTAGTTTGGTATGGTAATGGTACCATTTCAACTTACCTAAGACTGACCGACCAGAACCGCACTAAGGACAACTTCATTTGCAACTGTAGATACTCCGACCGGGAGGTTCTAGAATTCGAGTTCCGACGGTGAATGACTTTCGGCTTCGCAGCTATATCCAGTTCAGCCGCTGTCCCGGGGATTTTTTTTGGTTGATTGTTAGTGATTTTGGCAACGCCAACAAATGCTGTTATTAGTCCCGTAAGTGAAGTGCATGTTTTATCGGGCGGTGGCAGTGATCTTCCTCCCGCTGAATGGCGATACCCGGCCAGCCAGCGTTGCACCGCCCCGGCCGGGACGATCTCTCAGCTCTCGACCAGTCTTCCGGCATGTGTGGTAGTATAGGGGCAGCAGCTATATGCTAGTGTATGTGTGTGTAAGGGGATAGGATAGGACAAGGAAGAGGTAGGAAAGATCGCGGGCAATCTTTGGCCCGTTTCTTATTCGCCTGATGTAGATCGGAAAAATCACGGAAAACTACCGATCAGAGCAGCTGCCCTCTAGAATACTCCTCCAGACAGCAACTGAATTCGACCTAGCTGACGAAAACCCTGCCGCCTTTGGGACTCGAACCTAGGACCTCCCGGTCAGAGGGACTGCAGTGACATCAGATGATGCCATGAGCCATCTCTCTCGGTGTGTCCAGAGCGGTAGCGGCCTGCTTCTCTGATTGTCTGATCTCTGCTATTTCTGTTTTCTCCAATCAATACCAGGCGACTGCCGGAACAGTACCCTACCAAACATGCCACGAACCTGGTGCAATCTTTCCTCTCTTACCTTTGTTGCCTCCTCTTCGCTTACATGCACATACACACACACTTACATTGACTTCTCTTGCACACATGTAGAGAGTTTAGAATTTATTTCTGATGAGGCGGAGTCTCATTGGTGGAGATACCTGGAGGAGAATTATCTTCAAGCAGAGGAGATCTTCAGCTTTGTTTCATGTGGTCTAGTAGAGAGATCACCACTTCTGCACCACTACCACCACTACATTTACGGGGCTAATGTCTTTAACCGTTGACGTACTATATTAAGGATTAAATAATGGAAGTTCTCTTTGTCAACTTTGTTTTATTAAGAGAGCCCTTAGCACTTGTATTATCAATCAAATGTATCCAAGTGTGTCTTACCAGTTTAGATGGCTCAAAGCATCAACTGATGTCACTGCAAATCCTCTGACTAGGAGGTCCTAGAGTTCGTGTCCCAACGGTGGCAGGATTTTCGACACTAGCTAGATAGCTAACTCGAATTCAGTCGTTATTTGGAGGAGAATTCTACCAGCAGGCTGTTCTGATTGGTAGTTTCCTGCACTTTCTCCGATCAACAACAGGCGAATCCTGGAGCAGTACGCTAACAAACGAGTCTCGGACCGCGCGCGATCTTTCCTTCCTCTTCCTTGTCCTATTGTCACCCAATTACATAAATTTACACTAACCTGCACTCCACTACAACACATGCCGAAAGGCCAGCCGGTGCTTAGAGCTTGTTCCGGCTAGGGCGGTGGTCCAGTTGCTAGGAGATGCGTGGTTCGGGAAAACCACGCGAGGCGGCGTGTAAGTCGACACCAGACCTTGCCATCCTAAGGAGGAACATTTCTGCTACCGCCCGCGATAAAACATGCACTGCACTGACGGAATGAGTGATGTTTCCAATTGATGCGCCCGGAATCACTAATCAATCCATAAGTATTTTTCCGGCGTACTCTCTTCAGCAAGCGTCCATGAGCATGATTTCCCCTAACAGCGCTCTTGCTATAGCCACGATGCAGCGCCGGCAGCAGATTTTTCGGCTCAAGTTTTTCAGCTAGGTCGAATTGAGTTGCTGTCTGGAGGAGAATTCTAGCGGCCGGCTGCTCTGATCGGTAGTTTTCCGTGGTTTCTCCGACCAACATCAGGCGAATGCCGGAGCAAGACCCTAACAAACGGGCCACGAACCGCGCGCAATCTTTCCTTCCCGTTCCTGGTTCTATCCTCACCCTTTACACACACACACACACACACACACACACACACACTAACATGGACCACACTACCACATATTTCGGGAGACCGGTGGGCAGCTTAGAGCTTGTCCCGGCTGGGGCGGTGCCCCGCTGGTGGGAGAGTCCTGGTTAGGGGGAAACCCCACTAGCCGTTGGTAGGTCGGCGCCGGATCTCGCCATCCAGCGGGGGAAGATCACCGACATCTCCCGAAGAGTAACATTCCCTACACTTACTAGACTAATGACCTAAGCTGTTGATGCACCCGGAATCACTAACCAACCAACCACGATGCAGCAACACTACATGTCCACATCTTCTAAACGTTCTTAGCTGTTCGTATTTATTTTTACTGCGTCGCAGATCGATAAACGGCAAGCACCGAGACATTAATATGAATTCCGTCACGATCGCATGAAAGAGCAGCGATAATTATGTTTGTGGGCGACCCGTCGTCGTGGTGCGGGGTTTGCCGGCGTCGTAAACGCGGTGTGGGCTTTTTGCCTCCGTCCCGGCAAGTCCCGTCCGCGAGGCGACGGCTGCCGATCCGAACGTCATTAGACATTGAACATTTTTATTTCCTCGGCGCTCGTTTGACGGTGCTTCGCGCCGCGTTTATATTGAAATCCGACGTCAAACCGCCGGCAGCGCACAGTGTGCCGCAAGGATCAGAAGCCAGACCATTCCTTTTTGGAAAACGAGAATGCATTTCCTTTAATTATGTGTAAATCGAAATGAAATACGAGTTGGGGTTGTACACGATTAAAGTTAATGTGAGAATTTTCCTGTTCAATAGAGTTTCGATATCGGTAAGCAATAAAGAATACTTGAAAAGGAAATACAGTATATTTCTCTGTCTGGGTGTTTTTCTCCGTAATTGTGTGTTTGCTGTAGAAACGTAGTACTATGGTAACAAAGTACTATGATAGTTTTCTCTGGATTGTGGGGTCGTGTCTTCTAGAGTAGGAGGAGGGGGATTATACAATCACCCTTATTTCAGGTTATGATTAGATAAAAGGTGGGAATGGATGATCGCCCGCTTTTCGTGACTCGTTGGCAGTTTCGTCCGGAAATCCGTTTTGTAAATTTCATGTTTTTCAGTATTTGAAAACGCTTCCGCTTGTAAATATATTTGACTTTCATTGTTAAGCAGAGTTTAAAATGCATTATTCCTTTTTCTATTGTTTATAAAGAGATATTTCGTTATAGTTTAGTTTATTAGGTATGTTTTGATGCATTGGTTTATAAAGAACTATCCATGTATTTTAAAAACTGGACTTTACATACATTAAAAAAATCATATTTTCATGTTTACTGACCACATCGAAAAATGTGAAAAACGTTTTGTCAAGATTTTTGCCAGTTTTAAATCAATTTTCTTGGATTACTGCCTACAAAAGAAAAAAATAAGTTTTTTCTGCTTCTTATAAACGTTAAATTTTTTTAACCACAATGCGCCTATAAATATTGACTTTAATTATTCTGGAGATTTTCTATAGATGATAAGGATGTTTAGAGACTTTTTAGAGTGTTTATATCCGATTTTCTCCCTCACAATCAACAAAAATGAGGGAATAATAAACAAATTTATTTCCTTCTTTTTTTTATGAATATCTCATGTTCTGACGCAGATAATAAAATCTTATCATTTGAAAGATTTTTATTAACTTACAATTTGAAACCGACAGCTCAACATCAATATAACAATAGCTTGTTAGTTTCTTATATATTTTATAATAATTAGGTTTTGTTCTATTAATTTTCGCAATTTTTGTTTTCTGTTTATTAGAAAAGATAAATAATGAAAATCAAAATTATCAACTACCCCTTTTTTCAACTAGAAGTATTCTCTCCCATGTAATAGAAATGATTTGTATCGACAAAAGAAGTTTAGATTTTGTATTTTACGTCTTACGGTGCTTCATGTGTCAAGTAATTGAGTCACTGGGGCGGGAACATGAACATTTTTTTATAACACTGATGGCAAACTAACTCCATACTAACAGTCCTCGGATCTCAAGACTGGTGTGAGCATTGTGAAGCTACATTTACAATTCAGAAGCAAAAGAAGAGCCCATCTCAGTAAGTGCTTTAAAAGCCAACGAGAAACTAGGAGAAAAAGCTTGACCGAGTAGGAATATCGTAAATTTGTATTTTGAAAACATATTTTAGTGTAAAAATAAACTGTAAATAATGAAAGAACTATGAAATCAACCAAGAATACGCGGAAAAAAAGCACTCACGCGGCAAAATATAATTCTTTAACCTGCAAAGGCTTGATCGCAGGATATTGCAGAAACAACATAAATTGCAGCTGGTCTTTTGGACTTGCTTCCCGGCAGTGATGGCTTCCATTCCATTAGCAGCTACTGCAGGTACTTACAAGTAGTTCGATGGAGACGAAAAATAGTACATCATCAGTAGAACGCAAAAATGGGACTTCTTCGTCTACAATGTTTTAGTTACAGACTCCTAATTTCACACATTTTGATAATTGTTTTAGTAATAACAAAATGTTAACATGGTATACTCAAGATTAAAATAAAGTATATTATTATTATATACTGGTAGTGGTTTAAATTGAAATAGACTTTTAAAGAGAAACACGTAAAGAATCGCTTTAAGTACATTCGTTTTGCAGAAAACGATTGGAGAACGTCAATTGATATTGTAAATGAGGCCCCTAAAATATTAAAAATGATATTTTGTGATCGCGTTATATTATTTGGAAAGCTAACCTCCATCTTGTGAGACCTTTGAGAACCACTACTTCATTATAGTAAGACAATGTATACTTAAATGGACGACGTCAATATGATTGTGGTTTGGGGTTGACAGCCATTGAAGAGAGTGGAATTTTTGACGTTCCGTCTTCAACGGCACACATCTATAAACGTAATAGACCACAATGCAGCATGTTATAAGATATTAATGTATGAATTTACTGCACAATACGTTAATAAATTACATACATTAGATACATCTATTGCAGAATAAAGTGTATTACGAAAAAACACTTGAAAACGTGTGAAATTACAAAGATATTAAAGACTGAATTATTAAATAATTGTAATTAATTTGGTTTAATATAATATCTAATACTAAGAACTTTTTTTATTACAGTGTCCATAATACTGTACGTGTTATATCAACATAACGACATAGAACATGGGAACTTTTAACGGCCTGCGTCCGTAAAGGATTTTACAGTCCACCGTTTGTTAAGAACAATCGGAACGAAAAAAACAACAACAAATGGGTAGAGGTAAAAGTGGCCTAATAACAGCTATTTTTTCTGATAAATAGTTTACATTATGAAAAGTATTGAACGACACACGACCTATATCACAAGTAAGGGAACTTTGAACTCCCAACTATTGCCTCGTTTGGACAACTTCAAGTGCTCCCGTTATTTACTCTGCATTAAGGTACTGGTCCTATCAAATGTTTGGGAAGTTGCATATGCGCGCATTCAAAAAGTGCAAGTAAGTGAAAAACCAAGAAACTTTAAAAAAACGGTTCTGGGCCTTGAAAAGTACACATATCAATGCACAAGAAACAATGAAAAACAAATATTGTAATTTTTCACGAAAATTACTACATTTGAATTTCTATCTGAAAAATACATTTTCAGGTAGAAACAGTACCTTATCATACACAGCGGTTTTTATTAAGCTGTGTTTGAACTAAAGAAGCTGTTTCCGTGTCATCCAATCGGAAGGTTGAACGCCAACCTAGTGACGTCACTGTACTGACGTTGAAAGTTCCAATTGGATGTCATTGCAATAGCTGATGAAATGTCAGAAGCAGCAAAGTACAAACCGCAGTATAATGACGTCTGTAGCCATATTTTAACGCCGCTTAATTCGTTTCGTCGATGGTAGTTGCTGACCATCTTTTTCTGTTTTATTTTTTAGGTCCCTTTTCAACATCTTGGTCATACTGTTATTTTAAACTGCTGGAGGAACTGTAGGGAGAACACGTAAGGACAACACAAACACACATACCCGAGGCGGGATTCCAAACCGCGACCTTTGGAGCCTACGGACCTTCAGCCTTAATGACCTCGGTTATCCAGATCGGCGTTGCTGCCCGTTATTTGCCTCGTCACGTTCATAAGTACTATACATAGGTTTTCGTAACTTGGCAGCTGGGGGTATTATCTGGAAAATGGAATATGGCAAGCCTTTTCGGGATTTTCTTGGTCGTTTCGCAAGAGTAGCTTGATCTGCAGCACTGCTTTATACGGTCGCGATCATGCGACATCTTGCGACAGGACAAAGAAAGACGCAAAAAGTCGTGCTGTATTCCATCTTGAAGATAATACCCTCTGCTGCCACGTTACGAAAACCCAAGTATACATACCGGAAGCGGTAGCTCATCAACTGATGTCACTGCAGCGCCTCAGACCGGGAGGTCCGTGGTTCGAGTCCTGACGGCGGCAGGATTTTCGACCCTGAATTTACAGCTAGGTCGAGTTCAGTCACTTTCTGGAGGAGAATTCTAGCGGCCGGCTGCTCTGATCAGTATTTTTTCGTGGTTTCTCCGATCAAAACCAGGCGAATGACGGAGCAGTACCCTAACAAACAGGCTACGGACCGCACACGATCTTTCCTTCCTCTTCCTTGTCATATCCTCTCCCCTACACACACTTACACTAACAATCACTACACTACCACATATTCCGGGAGACCGGTGGGGAGCTTAGAGCTTGTCCCTGCTGGGGCGGTGTCCCGCTGGTGGGAGAGTTCTGGTTAGGGGGAAACCCCTCTAGCAGACGGTAGGTTGGCGTCGGATCTCGCCATCCAGCGGAGGAAGATCACTGCCATCTCCCGAGTAAAAACGAGCACCACACTTACGGGACTAATGACCAAAGCAGTTGACGCGCCCGGAAACACTAAGCTACCAATTGTACATGGCGCTTCGCATGCGGTTGCGCCAGAGTCGGCCCACTGCGGCCGCGCTCGCCCTCACGCGTGTACTCCTATGCTCAACACTCCGTCTTGATTTGGCTGCAGGGGGTCCGCCCCCGCCTCCTCCTCCGCCGCCGCGCTTTAAAAGACCTCTCCCCTTCGCTTTTGCGGGTCGCCAAAGAGTCAGGCGTCGGCGGGCGACGGAAGCCTGGATGTGTGTGTGTGTGTGTGTGGGCGCGTTTGTCCCAGTCGGTCGGGGCGATGGTGGAGTTTCGTCTGCTTTTACAGAAGGGGAGCGTTGCTTTGAAATTTATTTATTTATTTGCTCATTTATTATTCCTTTAATGTCCTTAGTTATCGACCGACTGAGCAACTTCATGGTTTGCGGAATTTTCCTTAAATCACGGGAAAGAAAGTGTGCGTTTCTAAGTAAGCGCTCAGAACCTTTGATCAGGAAGCGGTACGGCTTAGTGCAAATATCCGTCAAGAATGACACTTTGATGTGTTTGGGCTGGAACAAAAAAAATATTTACAGTGAACTTTTTGAAATTCGAATCCAAGCACAACTCGAAGTCTAATTATTAAAGTTAAAAGAGGAACTTTTTCCTCTATACATATATTATTAATTCCCATTTCATGAAGAATGTTGATGTTCGTTGTGTAACTAATCAATGAAATGATCTTTTTTGTTCATTTACTAGTTTTATTAATTTTCTTTCGACTAGAGGAACAATTTACACATAAAAATTACAAAAATAGTATAGATGATTAGAAGTAATCGACATACACATCTCACTCATTCAAATAAAATCATTTTTCACAATATTTTGACATTTCTTAGTACGAGTATTATTAAAGTGAGTACATATTCGTCAACGCCAATACCGAAATAGTGTCATAAACAAGGGCGAAACTTATTCCAACCTTCCCTTCATAACCTGTTCTCATTTTCATCCGTCGGCACGATTTTGGACCCCCTCATTCACAAAATGTTCTACTGGACGTGATACAAATGGGTAAAGGTATATGAGGTGCTAAACAGGAAATACTCGGGTATATAGAGAGTAATAAGTCTTGTGTCTTATTCTCTTAGATTCCATCGTTAGGTTCGAAATAGTTTGTGTTAAAACTTGGAACAGTATGTCGGAGTTGGAAGCGCATTTGAACGTATTATACCGATTCGATGGGTTCGCTTATTCACACACACTTAACCTCTTTGATATGGAGTAAACAAAATTCGTCACCCGAATACAGTAAGAAATGTTGTCAGCAAATAAAGGCTTTGAAAAATGGACATAAGCCCCCAAAACTCTGAGAATAAGTTTAGGTGTCACCCTCCTGTTATTCATTTACTATTTGTGTTTACATTTTCTGTGTGGAAATTTCAGTTTCTGCTCGCCTCATGCGGCAGTACAAAGTAGCACAGAGCATACACAATTTTATTTATTGAAGGTCTCTTTTAAGCACCTTGATCATACAGCGACCATTGTCATTTTTTTAACATTAGGGTAACTGTAGGGGTAACACGTGAGGGCAACATGAACACACAAACATCCATGCACGGGGCGGGAATCGAACCTGCCACCCATCGAGTCGAGGCAGCCACGCGGGGCATGTATCCATGCCGGACATATATCACTTTGTTCAGGAAGACATTGACTATTTCCCTTGCGTTTTACAAGTGCTGGTGGAGTGAACAAACTGGTTATCACAGGGAGACACATATTCTGCAGAAAATTGCATCCAACCGTTCACTTCTTATTCCCACCATTCAACTATCAGCTTGAAAAATATCTGGAAACTCAGGACTCTCCTAAGCATAAACTGTCATATCTTATATTGTTTTTATGTAATCATCATCATCATTATTATCATCATCATGGGTTAAGTCTACTGGCGCGCTTCGTCTTCAAGACCTGCCCCTACTCCTCCCGTTTGGGTTGTAGTGTGGAGCATTTTTGGTATTCGATCTTCCGGCATCCTCATTAAACGATCTTGCCAATTCTTTCTTGCTAGTCTATTTTTTCAGTGAGGTTGAAGATCTTTAATTAATCTCTTATTTCCAAGTTTCTTTTATAGTACAGTATTAAATAGCCCGCTAAAGATGTATGAATTTTCCTTTGTGTGACTTCTATTTTGCTCTTATCTGCTCTATTGATGGTCCAATTTTCACATCTATAGCTTATCATTGGTGCTGCCATTGTTGTATAAAATTTCAGTTGAGTGTCTGTAAGTGCATTTTTCTGAGAGTGTCGTGTTGTTCTGCCCATTTAATGCAATTCCTGAAGTTTTATATTATTATTTTTTGGCAATATTAAAAATTGCAACCGAGGTAGTGGAAGTGATTTACTTGAACAACACCGTTACCACTAATTACTATTTTACACCTTAAATGATTTTTTACCCTGAAATTACATGACTTTCGTTTTCTTTGATAACATTTTTAGGATATAATTTTCGCCCATTGAAGTTTATGGGTAGGTATGTGGAGATTACAGTCTGAGGTACCGGGAGCGGTAGCTCAGTGCATCAACTGATGTCACTGCAGCGCCTCCTACCGGTAGGTCCTAGGTTCGAGTCCTGACGGCGGCAGGATTTTCGACACTAGCTTTCCAGCTAGGTCGAATTCAGTCGCTGTCTGAAGGAAAATTCTGACGGCCGGCTGTTCTGATCGGTAGATTTTCGTGGTTTCTCCGATCAACACCAGGCGAATGCTGGAGCTGTAGCCTACGAAACGGGCCACGGACCGCGCGCGATCTGTCCTTCCTCTTCCTCTTCCTTGTCCTATCCTCTCCCCTTACATACACACTTACATTAACATGCCCTACACTACCACATATTCCGGGAGATCGGTCGGGAACTCAGAGCTTGTCCCGGCTGGGGCAGTGCCCCGCAGGTGGGAGAGTTCTGGTTAGGGGGAAACCCCACTAGCCGACGGTAGGTCGGAGCCGGATCTCGCCATCCAGCGAGGGAAGATCACCGCCATCTTCCGAGAAAAAACATGCACTACACTAATGGGACTAATGACCAAAGCAGTTGACGCGCCCGGAAACACGAAAAAATCAATCAGTCTGAGGTGCTAAAAATTATCTGGTCATCTGCAAATAGAATTATATATACGCCCGTAAAACTGTAATAATAGGTATGTATGTATTTTCTGAGGGCACATTAGCCCAAATTGTATACTTGCATGCAAGTTTTATCCTATTGCAATGCAAAAGCTCCTAATTTTCGATGCTGGAATCGAGCAAATGACCGCCTGCAAGTGTTTTAGAATATGTAGCTGCTCATCCCTTTGCGTGGGTTCCCCTTAGCCCCTCCATCCAGAACGCCTACGTGCCCGTGGGCGGAGCCTCTTCCAGAAACTGGACGTCCATTCAGAGTGGTCCCGTCAGCAAATTCCTTCTAGAATTGTTCTGAAAACGTTCAAACAAACTCTTTCTATTGGTCCACGTACATCCTTACGTCTTCACGTCCAAATCCTTCATTTCAGCAACGAAACGATATAAACCCAAATTGGGAGAGATCTGTGTCGAGTACGCCCCCGTGGTCCTGTTCCACTTAAACTCTATGCATTCTGGAAATCAAAAGTCCTATAAGAGACCACGGTATTTTAGGACTAACGAGCAAATTGTATTTCTAAGTATTTACTGATTGCAACAAATCGGACTGTGATAAATATCGTCATGGTCAGATCATGTTAAGAATTACTGATTCCGTGCATTAAATTTGTGCTGCAAACTGTTTGCGTTGATCACGTCAATAGAGCTGTATTTTGTCAGACTTCCTAATGCGTGCGAGTGCAAGCATTAACATATTGAATAAATGTTATTTGTTTATCCAATGTGCATGTATAGTGTACAGAGGTTAGCCCTCGCCAGATCCCAACCATTCACCTAATGAGTTATTATAGTCGTCTAGTTTAGCACTAATGCAACCTCAATAATACAGTTCATTCATAATTTCAAAAAGTGCGAAGATGGATGAAGCTCGTAGAAACGTTTGTAGCCCTATACTATTTGGATTTTTAGTGGAGACACAGCCATGCTGATCCGTACGCCCATCTGGCTGACAAGTGAAGAAGCAGGTCAAGCATTTGTTTACGCAATCGTTGGTTCATACATCTGACGTATATATTATATTTTTATTTACTTATGCCAAAAGAGTTATTGGCTGTGTGTCAAACAAATGTAGTCTGTCCACATTTGCCTAATACTGAGATCTCTACCCTAAGCCACATACAAGTTTATTTCTGAATACAGAAAGATACGAGCGTTTTCGGCAAAAAAGGATGAGAAAATATTCGCTCTGATGTAATAAAATCTATTGTCGAGGGGAAGTCAGCTATAGATTTGGGCTCATCATGTCCTTAATGAAGGTAATATACTTCCTGCCGTGACAACATGAACGATAATTTGAATAATTATATTTCTTACTAAACTCTAGAAGATGTGCTCATTGCACAAATAGGGAAGTCACATTTGTGTACAGAAGCAAAAAAGGGGCCATCCCAGCATTTGCTCAAACGATCAGGGAAACAAGACGAAAAACCTGATCGATAACAGAGGTCAATGACCGATAAGCTGAGGTACAATACTTGTTAGAAATTGTTTAGAATTATTTAGTCCAAATGATAAATAATACATTAAATATCATTGTTAAAATTAATTTTTCTTTCCTTTTTACTTTCTCGCTACCACTTATGCGGTAGAGAGAAAGTTATGTGAAAGAAGCGGTCGACAGAAAAACTCATTGCCAGGGCCTGGTAACGACAAAGCCAGATGCTAAATTTAGAAAAAGAAATTCCTCTAACACGTGTTGTAGTCAGAATCCGTTTCGCGGGTGCTTGATACCGAAAAATCGATTGACGGCAAAACGTCTGCCCGTCTGTGAACAACGCTATAGGGTAAGCCGTTCAGTCAATTTTCTCCAAAATTGATATTCCCCTATCGACCTGGCTGATGTCACGGCCCATTTTATTTGAAACCGATATTTTAATTTTGGGGACTACTTGGGAAGCCCTGGGAAGGCCTTGGGGTCTTCTTTGGGAGCCCCTGCGACATTTTCAAACAAATGGCTCCGTTTTTGATTAAATTTTGTTGTTGGAAAGTGTAAAGGACGTTTATGAAAATGGTGCAGGTTTATTGTTCGTTGAAAACTCTTATTTTTCAAAAATTGAAAAAAAATCCGAATTTTTTCGGCGCCTTCGAACAACTAAAATATTGAAGATAGAGATTTTCCCCTAAATGTTAATTAAAGATAGATTTTGAAGTAATGTCATGTTCAGTTTTTCAAGAATTTGAGTATTTTTGCGTGAAGTATAGGTATTTTTAAATTTTGTTTAAACAATTATTTTCTCAAAAACATAACATAACCATTACTACAGGCGAGAGAGTACGTGCTGTTTTAGCACCACTAGTTGATGTTGAGTAAAGTCTCTAATTGTTTAGAAATAGTTATGCAGCAGAAAATATTTTACTTCAAACAAACCTTTGTATTGATGTTAGTCGTGTAATGTAGTCTGGCAAAGTGTTGTAAAATAATGTATATGTATTGTATGTGATTTTCTATGAGAATTTGTTGAATTGTATGTAAACATGTATTGTATGCGGATATGCTAGCTATGCAATTTTGGAAAAATTAATCTCGGACCCGTCGCAAGAAAATGCACTACCTTAGATTTGATTTGGCCACAGAAGAGTTTATAGTCAGTATGCTCGAGGTTTGGCCCCGTGTTAAAAATGCGAATGCATATATGAGGTAACGTTATGAAACTTCTATATTATATGGGATTTTATATTTTAGTTGTAATTACTTACATTTTGTACTTTAATTTCACCATAAAAACTCAAGTTAAATATGACCATTTGACATTTGTCTCAAATGTGATGGATTAAACAAAAATAAAACGTCCAAAACTAAGACGATTTTTGTCCACGAAAATGAGGAGTGTATATTAATTCAAACTTTGATATTGCTCATATTCAATTTTCAATATTTTCTCGTATTGAGTACATACGGAATATTAATTGAAACTTTAAATATAAATAACATTTGATTTTTCTCTCTTTCAGGTGAGTGAAACTGAAGTGGGTGTTTGCTGCATGTAAGTAGAAAGAATATCACATTTCTAGTATTATTACCAGGGCTCGGATTCTGATGATTTAGAAATTCTTTGAAAATGACCTACAAAATGACTTAAAAATGAGAGAACAATGACCTAAGATGCTTAAAAATAAGGAGAAGATGACCTAACATTGAAAAACAATAACAAATTTGTATAAAAATGTTTTTTTTATTCAGTGAATTTTACAATTTTAAATAAAATGTATTTATATAAAATTATATTTAATAGAAATTATTTACTTTTATAAGGAAATGTGATCCTTAGCTCTCATCTTCCAAGCGTCAGTTTTGAAAGGTCGAGGAAGTTACGGAAGATCCGTATAATTTTGAGACTTTGAAACACAAAGCCACTGCTGTAGGGAATTTCGTCATTAACTGATGATACAATAACAAACTTTGTTTTGGTGTAACATCGTGAATTCTTGAACACTTCACTACAAAACTAAGAAAAAACACGAAAAGGAAAGAAAATGCGTAAAAAAATGACAAAAAGGACCCATATATCCATAAAAGCGACCCAGTAACTATACATTTCTATCATCGATATTTTGTGATAAACATCCATTTAGAAGTTAGCTACGTTTAGAGTGCACCAATGAAAATATGACATGTCATCAGAAACCGAGCCCTGATTATTATTTTTCCTGCTTATCATATAGTGTGTGTGTGTGTGTGTGTGTGTATGTGTGTGTGTGTGTATGTGTGTGTGTGTGTGAGTGTGGTGTGAGGGAATATTTCAAACATCTCAACAATACAATTTCGAAGTTTTTGTAATAAAAGCTATCTTTAACATTATTTTGAACTTAATTTAGCACATGTCGTAATTAGATTAAGGTATGTTGTTGTTCCAAAGGTGCATGAGATTAGTGCAAGTAGCGTGCAAATACACGCAATTTTGTCCGCAATAATCGGGATATATGTATAGAAATGTACTATGTGACACGAATAACTCGGTCACATTAGCAGCTGTTGACCTGAAACATAAATAATGAGTGAATGAGTGACCTGATATAAAAACAATAATGAATTGTTATATACGAGAACGAACTGTTATAGAACGAGAATATAAATAGCAATATTCGTATACTAAGAACGTTCCGGAGAAAATCTATATATTTTAATTTTAGAGGGTAATTTGCTTTTGCTATTTTCAACACTTTTCTGAAAAATGGCTGCAAATGTTTCTTTAAAATGTTTATTCGGCCAGAAGAAAGTAGAAATAAAATAGGATATAGTTTCCTCTTTCACCAGAATATCTGAAATTTTGAAAATTGCAAAGTTGCATTTTCGAAATGGTTCTACATCTATAATATTAAAGCCTGATATTTCGTCTTAGGGGATATTTATCCCTTAATTTTAGAACTTTGAATGATCTCCTGATTTTCATAACAACAATACAGTCGTTGTTGAACATTTGCGCTAGAATGGTAAAGTAGCATTATGTCGCGCATTCCCTTTCGATTTTTGTCAGTAATTATCGGGTTTATAAATCCTCTTGTTGATGCTTGCTATATATTATCTGTAAAATACCTATTTTATTTTTTTAATGTGTGAAAGTGGTTGAATTTCGCTTCACTTATACATTTCATTGCGTTACGTATTTCGCATAATATTTCGAATATTAACATTAAAATAAATAATAAATACCTTTGCATTACGTTTAATAAGATCTGGATCTCTTGTGTGGACAAATTTGCCTTTTTGGTTCCTATAATTTTGTATACATTGATTAAGTAAATGTACATGGAGACACCAGAAAATCGATTAATTGATTATTCTTCTTTAATGAAATTTTTCATTGTCTATTTCTTTGAGTGTAGAGAAATAATAGCGCACTGTTCCCCGCTCTATGGTTTTACTTCACTTATTGTGAGTGGGTCGAAGGAAAATTACGCCGAAAAGAGACAGTGCTGTGTCGGTTACAGTTCCCCAACTGAATAAACTTTTTTCTGTCATTTGCGCTCTACTTTCGCGAACCACTGACTCCTGTTCGCTTTCCTTAGCTTCAGTCTATTGCAACATAAGTCGCTTTGCTTTCCCTCATCCCACTTCTCGCCTCCGCGTATCTTGACCTCCGCCCAGTTGACCCCACCTCATGCATCGCCTCATCCTTTTCTACCTCATCGTCATCACGCTTATTCCCATTCCGCTCATTTGGCACAGCTCATCCCAAACTCATTCCTTCCGCGTAGCTCATCCCCGCCTATTTCCTCTCCCCTTCCTCACCGGGAGCGGTAACTCAGTGCATCAACTAATGTCACTGCAGCGCCTCTGACCGATAGGTTCGAGTCCTCACGGCGGCAGGATTTTCGATACTAGCTCCTCAGCTAGGTCGAATTCAATCGCTGTCTGGAGGAGAATTCTAGCGACCGGCTGTTCTGATCGGTAGTTTCCCGTGGTTTCTCCGATCAACACCAGGCGAATGGCGGAGCAGTGCCCTACATAACGGGCCACGGACCGCGCGCGATCTGTCCTTCCTCTTCCTTGTCCTATCCTCTCCCCTTACACACACACACACACACACACACACACACACACACTTACACTAACATGCACTACACTACCACATATCCCGGGAGACTGGTCGGGAGCTTAGAACTTGTCCCGGCTGGGGCGGTGCCCCGCTGGTGGGAGAGTCCTGGTTAGGAGGAAACCCCACTAGCCGACGGTAGGTCAGCTCCGGATCTCGCCATGCAGTGGGGGAAGATCACTGCCATCACCCGAGAACAAAACATGCTTTACAGTAACGGGACTAATAACCAAAGCAGTTGAC
Organism: Teleogryllus occipitalis; assembly: GCA_011170035.1. Lineage (NCBI taxonomy): Eukaryota > Metazoa > Arthropoda > Insecta > Orthoptera > Gryllidae > Teleogryllus > Teleogryllus occipitalis. The sequence goes on from BLKR01010005.1 coordinate 66,666, forward strand.
CTCCTCCTCACCCACCCACACAACCACAATTTCGCAACTATCGACCTCAACATCCGTCTGTACTCCGCGCCCTCTTTCCGTCGCTCCCGCACGGCGCGAGTCCTAACCCCCCCCCACCATCTCCTCCCGCAGCGCCACGTCCCCTCCCAGTCCGCCGTCCCCTCCGCCCTCTCGCGGCGTCCCGGTGCGCCGCGCCGCGCTGCGCTGCGCGAAATTACAAGCGGATTTGCGACTTTGCGCCGCGCGGTCGCCTCGCCTGAGCCGCCTAATGCCGCACGTCGCCCCGCCGCCTGCGCCGCCTCGCGGCCCAAAGTGGATGCGCAGGTGACTTAGAGGAATCCAAAACGCCTAATTAGCGTGGGCGCGCCCCGGCGAGACGTGCCACCACTGCTCCGCGCGCGGCTTCTTATCCCGCCGCAGACGGGAGGAGACCTCTGCGGAAGCGGACAGTGAAGCGGAGCAGGAGAGCGTAGCAGGATCGGGAGAGCATAACAGGGTTGAAGAGCGTGACAGGATGAGTGAGCGTAGCAGAGTGGGAGAGCGTGGCAGGGTGAAAGAACGTAGCAGGGTGGGAGAGCCCAGCAGGGTCAGAGAGCGTAGCAGGGTGGAGGAGCGTAGCAGGATGGGGGAGCGTAACAGGGTGAGAGAGCGTTGCAGATCGGGAGAGCATTACAGGGTTGAAGAGCGTAACAGGATGAGTGAGCGTAGCAGAGTGGGAGAGCGTAGCAAGGTGGAAGAGCATGGTAGGGTGAAAGAACGTAGCAGGGTGGGAGAGCGTAGTAGGAAGGGAGAGCATAACAGGGTTGAAGAACGTAACAGGATGAGTGAGCGTAGCAGAGTGGGAGAGCGTAGCAGAGTGGGAGAGCGTGGCAGGGTGGAAGAGCGTGGCAGGGAGGAAGAGCGTAGTAGGAAGGGAGAGCGCAGCAGGGTCAGAGAGCGTAGCAGGGGGGAGGAGCGTAGCAGGGTAGGAAAACGGTGGCGAGAAGCGGGGAAGCGCAGCTGTGTGGAAAGCACAGGGCAGACGACGGAAATAACAAGTCGGTGGAGCGGGTCAAACCTGTAAGGGTTTCGGCATATTTGACAGGCAGGTAAAGTGTATGGCTAAATGAAACAAATGTGAAATGTCTTATTTCTTAAAGACACGTTTCTTACTTACGTAGTAGTTAACCAAGGGAAATGGCAAAGAATTCGTGTCTGTATTTTGACGCAAATATCTTTAGAAATGTTTTCGTGTTGACTGAACTTACAAACATTTTATGTTAATAATGGAGGCCGAAGTCTCGCCCCTGACTTGGAAATGGCTTAGTTATCTGAGTCATTTTTCTTAATAAATCGGCAACTGTTTAGTCAAAGAACCAACAACACCCAACTACCTTAAAACACTCCCTTTTTAGAGCACTTTTTTAATGGCACTCTTCGTTACACAGGGCATTCTACACGTATCCTACTTGTCAAATATATTTTGTTCGTAGAAAATAAATCATTAACAGTCAGGCGTGATGCAAAGCTAAGGAGATTGTGCTTGAGGGGAAGGAGATAAATCGGAGCGGAGAAAGAAGGGCACGGGTCTAGTGGGCAAAGTGGAAAAGTTGATGGGAGCGGGGTGAAACATTGCCAGTCGCACACCAAGAAGCGGGGGAGTTAATTTAGGAATCAAGCGTGTTTTTATATCTATCTTCGTGAGAGTTTGAAGTTTCTGTTTCATCATTTAAGAAGTTTATTTATCTTTCCGAACTCTTTGGTGACAGTTTAGTTTTTCAACGCACATCGCTTATTTACAAAACCATTCGAAACCAACGCTATGTGTACTCGCTTCGAAGAAATTCCGCAGTCCTCTTTCATCCAGGTTTTTCCCACAAACACGTTAAAATCTCTTTGGAGAATCTATCGATGTATATAACAATTGTGCATTCGTAACAACATAGAGAATATTGAACTAGCAAAAAAAGGGCAGGAAGTAGAGAGGACATCATGAAGGTCAGCAAGTACAGCAAAGCTTCAAAATGTGTCCCCTTTGCATCTTTAAAAACGGAAAATATTTTAACACGAACGTGGCCGGTGGCTCAGTGCATCAACTGATGTCACTGCGGTGCCTCTGATCGGGAGGTGCTAGGTTCGAGTTCCGCCGGCGGCAGGATTTTCGGCACTAGCTTTTCAGCTAGGTGGAATTCAGTCACTGTCTGGAGGAGAATTCAGGCGGGCGGCTGCTGTAATCGGTAGTTTTCTGTGGTTTCTCCGATCAACACTAGGCAAATGCCGGAGAAGTTCCCTAACAAACGGGCCACGGACCGCCCGCGATATTTCCTCCATCTTCCTTGTCCTATCCTCATCTCTTATACACACTTACATGAACATGCACAACACTACTACACATGTCGGGAGACAGGTCGGAAACTTAGAACTTGAGCCGGCTGTGGGTGGTGCCCCTCTAGTGGGAGAAACTTTGTTGAGGAAAACCCCGCTACGTGACGGTAGGTCGGCGCCGGATCTCGCCATCCACTGGGGGACGATCACCGCCACTTCCCGATAAAAAAACATGCACTGCTCTTACGGGATTAATGACCTCAGTAGTTGACGCGCCCGGAATCACTAACAATCAATAGATTAACACAAACATGCAAACAATTATAGGAATAGTAGCGGAACCGGGCGGACGTTGTTCTGCCTTTTGTCTCCGTCTTTCTCCTTCTCTCTTCCTTTTTCTCTCCGTCTCTCTCGCTCCGTCTCTCTCTCGCTCCGCCAAGATGCATTGCATCTTGAGCATATTCCTGCATGTAACGTGGACTGCCTTTGTATGAAAACAGCAAAATAGTTAACTTTCCAATATTGGTTGTATTTTTTTGAATTAACGTTTTTTTGTTAATACACAATATAATTGGGAACAGGTTGTTTCACATGTGACTGCGGTTGTACACACCTGACTGTGTGTGTGTTTGTTTGTGTATGTATGTATTTATGTGTATATATATATATATATATATATATATATATATATATATTGTGACTGTACTTACCTCATTTCCCTAAATTAGGGATACAAATTGGTCGAGCAAGTACTGACAACATATTAAAATTTTGAAAGCAAGATATGCTATTGTCAGAAATAATTAAAGGACAAGGGATCATTTTAGGGGGGAGCGCCTTAGTCAGGAAGATGTTGGCATTGGATTTTGCTACTTTTCTCATGCAATTCATTAATCGCCAATTGACCCCTTTATAATCATTCATTCATAGAAAAACAAAGACAATGAAAATATTATTGTAACAAATACTGTAATTATTGTAATCATTACTGAATTGCACTGTATTAACATAAATTAACATCTCATCAATGTTATTGGAACATATTGAACCATCTGGGAGCTCCCACACTCAAATACATAATGACATATCAATATTCTAATACCCATTAATTCTACATTCAGTGTTGTTTTATTAGCTAACATTACACGGTTATAATCTTTTCTTCCTGCTTTGTATCTTCGTGAAGGCTCATCATTATATTCTATCCCTCATAGTACCCTCTGATCCGTATTACTATAATAGTTCTACCCGATTTCCACGAATGTTGCAAATTCCGCTACTTATCTGATGATTCCCATGTTCCTGACGCAGAAATTCAGCCGTCTCTGCCCGTGTCCTTGACGCCGCGAAGCTGATGGAACCCTCGCTCTGCTGTCGGCGTGTTGCCCACGTGGCTGCCGTGCCAAATCCAGTACTCCGCTACTTAACCATACATTTCTGAGATCGGTGCATGAATGCGGTATTCTTATGGTGGAGCGTTGTCTCAGAATTGTTCATTTCACCACACATAGATGGCTGATGGCCCACGTGTATCCGTCCACCTCATGCTTTCACTTCACTAGAGTATTTATCGTTTATAGACGTTCGGATCACAATGCCTTTAATTTAATACTTTTGTCCACTGCTCTTAGTAATCGTCTAGTCACTCGTCAATAATTCCACACAAATTTACTTCTCGATGCTTTACGATTGCACTCCCTTGTCTTACGCACGCCGCACAGCCCGTGCACGCCCTGTGCCAACCCTCTTCATACTGCCCCCGACCCGCGTCTCCTCTTTCGTTCGTGACTCGTTCACCGACTCGTTCCCCTGAACTATCGATTGCGGTCTCTTCTGCGCGCCCGATTTGAATTGGCCTTCTCGGTTTTTATGATTGACGGCTAAATGACCGTTAGGTCATAATATATATATATATATATATATATATATATATATATATATATATATATATATATATAGAGAGAGAGAGAGAGAGAGAGAGAGAGAGAGAGAGAGAGAGAGAAAAGAGAGATGTTGTTCAATCCACGAAGTATTAGTTTTTAAACAAATAAAACAGTGTGTGCCAAGAGGCAGAAGTGTGGGATGAGATAGGACAGGCAGGGCGAGACAAGTCCTTCTTTGCCCTCCGCCTTCGCGCTCTCGCTGCACAAACCTCGCAGCGGCACGCGCCTTCTGCGCGTGGGCTCCGGGTTCAAATCCCCCTGTGATGTCGGGGAACTGGATGCGCTTGCGGGAGAGCTCAGCGGGGATGTTTTCTCCTGATGCGGATGGCTGCGCGTGCAGTGGCACACACAGAGACGAGCAGCCGTCCTTCAAGAAACGAGCGACGTTGCTATTATCGCTTTCGAAACGATCTTTCAACCTTTCTACGTTCTTACTGACATTAATTACATATTAAATTGTTTACTTTTTGCGACATTTAATTGAAAATTGTGCTGACGTTTTCAAATGGTACAAATCTTGGCAATGTTTTCATACATATTAAAATATAATAACTTTTTACGTATTAATCTGTTGTTTTTTATTTCAAGTAATTTTCGGAGTTAATTTTGACACATATCACAATAAATGACGTCCAGATGAAATACAGGCAGAGGGGTTTGCATGTATAAGATTTCATGCAAGAGCTCAAATTAATATGAAAGATAATTTTACTACGTGTAATATTAGAACTCGAAAGAAAAAGGATCGAATCTTTGATGATATGATTTTCTAATTGTAGGTGAAGAATCCATACATATTTGATGATTAATTATATTAAAATTTTAAATTATAATACCATATTTGTAGTATATTTAACGTTTTTGTAAACATTCGGCCCTTCGTTTCCCATTTTCTACCACTAATTTGAAAGCTTGTGTTGGCATTGATATTTTCACTTGACCATCCCAATGTTTAGTTATAACTCTACATAGTTATAACTCTATAGTGTATAGCTATCTCTCTATAGTTATAATGGAAGACGTTTGTATCCTAACTGCAGCACCTAAACAGCTTCACTTCTTAGTTTCAAGTGCAAAAGGTAGAAAGTGAATTGAAGAAAACAAGGTTCCAAAGCGATTGTACTTTTTGTAGAATAAAAATAAACTTAAGAAAAGTAAATTCTGATTATTTTTTAGTTGTTAACAAAATATGATTTTAATTCAATTTTCTCGGCGTTTATTTATATCTGACTTTATTTTGACCATTTATATTTCTATAATTCCTACAATATTGTCTTCTCTCTTCCTGCGAACATGAATGGAGAGCCTCCATATCTGATGAGTAAAATGCTTACGTTCAGTGAACACTCAAATGAATAAATCCTAAATTTGAATCATGGGATAGTCTGAAGTGATATACCAAAATGATTAACTATTTTTTTGTATGAAAATGTCATATATATGAAGTAGGATGTAGGGATGTCAATAGACGATCGCGAGGGCGGTCGCTATGTGACAAGTAAAGGCCGGCGTTAAAGGTCATTTTCGCTAGATGAAGAGGATGTGGAATAGTATTGTTTTGTTTGACAAAAGAGGATGATATAGACTTCTGATGTTTTGGGTTTTAGGAATGACAGTGACACTGTCTCTAGCAACGCGGTAATGAGCGTGTCGGCTCCTGACATTTTACCAAGTCGAGGAATGGCTGTTGATGGACAACCAAATTCGATGCAATAACTTGTGGTATAATTAAGTTTATCGTTTCTTATATTATGATAAAACGTTCTAGTGGGAAAAGACGAAGGAATTCTACTAAGTAATAGTCAGTACTGTATATGCGTCCACCCATGATGCGAGTAAGGGAAGTAACGTGTAATAATAGTGTCACTGGAAGAATTTGAACTTGATCGCGAACATTAGGCGGAGGACTTTATGAAGAAGGAAGATTCTGCTGCGACGATGGAGAAAATTCTCCGGGGCGCCATCGAATGGAGAAGTGAAGGGCGCATGAAGATCCGCGAATATAACAAGGTTGATTTATAATTATTACTAGATAGAGAGAACTCGTCATGACCAAAGATACATTCATTTTGGATTAACGATGTAACAATTCTTGTTATCTTTTATTTGAATCACATTTTATATTATAATAAATTCCAATTCGTTATTTTAAAAGAAAGCTGATTATCATTATTCGTTACGTGCAATCCAGTAGTAGATATTTGGATAAGATTTTCAGATTCCTCGCCACTCCGTATGAATGGCAGATTGAGTAATTGGTTGCAGAGTAAGTAGCAACAATTATGAACTTCGAACCCAATTAACTGAGCTAGCACGACATATTTCTGGATGAGAAATATTAAAATTACGTAAGAAACATCCCGGTTACAGTCGTAATTATTTCTTGGCGCTCAAATCAATAACTAATTTATTTGGAAAATAATTACGAGTGTCATTCAAACGAAACGAGTCATGAATCTAACTTAATAATTCGTAAAATTATGAATTTTGCTGGTAGAGAAGAACGGCTTGTTTCACTGAGTTACAACGTATTGTATCGATGAGACAATTCAGAAGTAATAAAGTTTAAGTAAAATAAAAGAATTTTACTCCTTGATACTGATATATTGATTGACCCACTACTCCCTCTCTCGCTCATTTACTATCTTCTAAAGAATCTCTCAGCCAAACTCAATATCTTCTAAAATATATCAAAAGTATTACTAGTGTTGGTCAATTATTACTCAATATTTTGAAATTCTGCCAGATATTTGGGAGTTAATCAACAACAATTTATTGTTTACCCATAAAGACTAGAAGTAGAATTATTCGAGAAAAATAAACTGACAAAATTATTAGTGAAATTTCTGCTGCGAAAAGAAAAATTATTTTATGCTCATAAGGCCATATGTTATCGTATTCAGTTCCTTGATATCTCACCCCTCTGCTTCAATCCCAGCGAGTGGGAAATGTCCCGATATTTTCCACGCACTGTGAACAAAACAAATATGTTTGCTACCCCAAAACACAATCCTTCAATTTCATCCCGTATACTTTTCTTGACCACTGCGCCTCTTTTTTCTCATGTTATGCCATTGCCTTTCCGTGCACAGTGTGTTTCGCTCGAGTCACTGCAGCTGAGACATTCGTCCTCTCACGCCCTTCCTCCCCTCATCCCTCTCCTCCTTCCCCTCCTACCTTGCCTCTCCCCTCCCTTCTCGCCACCAGCTTTCATCCCCGCCTGTCCGTCCTCGCCCCCACCACAGGCAGATTTAGCTCATTTCCGTTGTATCTATAGCAACTTCGAGAGGTCGTAAGAAATACTAACGATGGAGTGTTTTCGACGCAAGCTCGAGAATAGCGCAAAATCCTGCCGCTCTCTGGAGGAGAATTTTAGCAACAGGCTTCTCTGAGCGGTAGTTTTCCGTAGTTTCTTCGATCAAGCAGGCAAATGCTGGAGGTATACCATAACAAATGGTCACGCGCGATCTTTCCTTCTTCTTCCTTGTCCTGTCCTCTTCCCTCATTCGCACACACACATGCTCTACACTAAAATAGATGTCGGAAGATCAGTGGCGTGCCAAGAACTTGACTCGGATGGGGCGTTGGCCCTCAGGGGAAACGCCAGAGAAAAGAAATCCCTGCAAGCTGATATGTAGATCGACAACGGATCTCGCCACCT